>PVIC010011247.1:0-41763 GCA_004025085.1 Thryonomys swinderianus
TTCAATGCAGCTTTATTCACAATAATCAAAGATGGAAGTAACCCACATGTACATAGCTAGATGAATGGCTACAAAAGCTAGTAAGACATATAGCAGAATACTATTTGGCTTCAAAGAAGGAAATTTGGACACATCCATGCTGCAACATGGATGATCATCGAGGACCAGTCCAAGAAAGACGAAAACCCCAGGATTCAATTTCAGTGAGGCACCTAGAACAGCAGCCCCCAACTTTTTGGTACCAAGGATGGGTTTTTGTGGAAGACAATTTCCCATGGACAGACAGCAAGGATGGAATGATGATTTCAGGATAATTCAAAGGAGCATAAAACCTAGACCCCCTAGAATGCAAATGGTCTAAACTGTTAATTTTATACGTGTTTTGCCACAGTAAAACCAGAACAATAGAAATGTGCCCCATCGGTTCATAACTACACAGACTCTCTCTAAGGAAGAGACAAAGCTGCTGAATTCACACCTTTGGAGGAGCCCTGTGGCATAGACTCAGGAGCTCTGGCCATCTGATGGGTCTGCTGGGGCCTGAGCAGCAGAAACCCAGGGAGGGAGGCTAGCTCCTTGGGCAGGAGCCCAGCTGAGAGGGACAAAGCCAGGAGGGTGATTTAAAGGTACCTCAGGCCCCAGAGGGAGCCAATACCATTGTCTTGGGTCCCCAACCCACCCCCTTTCTTCCAGGGACCACCAGGCATAAATATGCATGAATGCAGGAGGTCCAAATGCTCTCCTAGCTCTTCAGCTGAGCTCCCTGAGAGTGGGGACGAGAACACCCAGAAGCAGGTCTTCAGGGGCACTGGGCACAACTCATTTCCAACTGCACAAGATGATGGCCAGGGATTCACAGCGGCCACCGTCATAATCACATACTAGGGAGTCTTATCACCTACCAGCTTCTCGTCCCCTTAGGGGGCAGAGGGTGGGACCCAGTCTAAACCACAGAGGCTTGTGTCTTCATTCATTATTTTCCAAACAAGTCAGTACAAAATTGAGGTTTCTGAGTAATTTGCAGATTAATAACCGCTAGAGAGGTGGGTCCACAGAGCCTCACCAAGAGGAAAAATAAAGATACTCTCCTCTCCTTCCCCCAGAACCTATAGTAGATACACTGAGAAGGAAAAAAGAGAGAAAAGCAGAAATGTAAGTAACCTTTCCTTTCCAGCACAGCAACTCTACTTGCAGCCCCACCGCCCAGCAACTCCTGGATTAATCTTTCTTTCTTTTCTTTTCTTTTCTTTTTTCCTTTTTATGCTCAATGGATTGTGGTCAAGGCCATTGTAACGTGAGCAGTGCCTCGGAGGGGCTTGGCCGAGGGGGCTGAGAGGGGCCCCTTTCACAGAGGGCTAATTGCGTTTCAGACCACCAGTATTCGGGAGCTACAGATGTCTTCCTTCATTTGCCTCGGCAGTACAATTGGACCCATCTGTTGCATTTACTCTCCCGGCTCCCTTGCCCGCCCCCACCCCTCACCCCCATCCCCTCCCTTCCCTTGTCTGCAGAGCCTAAATTGAAAACTCATCAAAATGTAATCCAAGAGCAGTTTGGCTGCCGAGCTGCTGAGAAGGGGCTCAGTGGGAATAAAGGCCCCCCGCTACTTTTACACCCGGACCAGAGCCCAGGGAGCCAGGTCACAGGCAGCCTTAGGGGGGAAAGTGAGAAGTTAGCCGGCAGATGGGCTGCTCCACGCGGCTCTATAACCTGATGCCTTGGAAGAGGGGCCCTAGCAACGGGCCAGCTCAGGCTGGAGGACGCTGCTGCCCCGGAGGTGGCGACCCTACCTCGAAGGCCTCGCCCCTGGCCCAGGATTTCAAACAGGGCTGGGGCTGGGGCTCATCACTCTCTGACCCTGTGTGCCCTCTCCAGCTCAAAGGGCTTTCCAAGGCAGAGGGCAGGCGTAGTGTGGTCTGCACGGGTTAGAGCCAGCAGTCTGCTGGGCTGTCCCAACCAGCACTGTCCAGGCCTCAGCTCTTCCCTGCTGTCTGTCATGTGCTCAGGCTCTCTGTCACCTCTTCCCTTTCCTTTCCAGTAGGCAGCAAGCTTGGAAAGCAGGCATGTGACTGCAGACCTCGGCGCTGTTGCAGGTTCAGAGGCTAGGCGGGTGGTAGCTTGGGGGCTCTGTGCTTTGTCATCAGTACAAGTGCCAGCTGTAGTCTCTTTGGGGTCCCCTCTTCAACACCAGCTCCAGCCAGCAATGGGCTGTAACTCCCAGGAATGGAGGGGCCACACCTGCCAACTGTCTACAGAGGACTTCTGGTTTCCAGCAGCCACAGTGTCTTGGAACCAATAGCCTTGGGGGAGCAGCCACGCAAGCTTTCCCCACTGAGCACATCTTTGAACTGTCTAGAGCTTTGCAGAGCAACTTTGTACCTCTTTGTAGCTGAAGAGTTGTAGTCAGTAGGTTTTTAAAATTCTACTGAAATTCATAGTTTAAAGAATAAAGTTTTAAGCATATAACGACCAAATATAAACACACCCTTAGAGTAAAACACTCACAGAACCATACTCCCCCTCACCCTGTGTGGAACCTCTGATATCTCCTACTTGATACTCCTTTCCACTTTGCCCCCTTGTTTCAAATGCTGGTCATCTGGAGCCACCACGTCACTTTTACAACCTGCCAGCCAGTCGCTCTCAGCACCGCCCAGCATCAGAGCCAGACTCAGAATGTTCACAGAGCAGTGCGGAGTGTGGGGCCATCTCAGCCAGCTGGGATGAGCGGTGCTGGGGCATTTCTGATAAGTCCACCCCACCCCTTCGAGAGACCCTGTTGCCCCTTGAGAACCTTTCTTGCATCTAACACATTCGGTGGTCTCAAGGCCTTGGTCTGGACAACAATAGGTGGACGGAGGCGGTCAGCTCAAGGTGGGCCTTCTGAGTCTGGCTCCTCTCTCCCCCAACATGTCTTAATCAAAGCGTCACCCAGCAAGAGTGAGGCTGTCAGGTCTGGCTTGGCTGGCTTTTAATTGAAGTGTTAATTTGCTGCTACAGAGTGAAGGCCCTGCGTTCATTTGCTCCCATCCAAAGGGGATTAGCCTTCTGGGGGCGGGGTGGGGAAGCCATCAGCAGGGAGCTAGCTGGGCCAGAGTCAGGTCTGGAGCTGCCCTTCTGAAGGAGGGCGGCCCTGGGATGGAGCTTCTGCACCTGCCTCATCCTGCCCACCAGCCGCCAGGCAAACACCTGCCCCAAAGGGCCTCCAAGGCATTGCCGGGTTTCTGGGAAAGCCCCCACTCCATCTCCATGGTGAAGATCCGTCTTTCTCTGTGGAGCTTCTGTTTAGATGCCGCTGTCCATGGGATGGACAGCCAGCTCCTTAGCTTGATGCTTGAGGGCCCCAGAAGCACCTAGTGCTTCCCCCTCTCGCCCTTCTTCATCTCTGTCCTACTCATCTGCTTCCCATCCCGTCTGTGCATTTTTCTTCCAGCCCCGTGGTCTGATACAGCTCCTTTTGGAATGTGCCATCTCCTGCCTGTACCTCACGCTTCTATATCAGAAACCTCCCTCAGGAAGCCTTCCAGTCCGCTTGGCTCTCAGGAGTCAAGAGCTGGGAAGAAAAGGAGCTGAGAGGATACACTTGCTTGGAAACCAGTCCTGGAGAACGGCAGGAGTGGACAACACTGGAGTGAGTTGGGGTGGAACCGGCTTAGGGCTCACAGCTCTGTAGCTAAGCAGTCTCCGCTTAGAGCCTGTTCTGGCCACTCACTGGCTAAGTGATTCGGCTCCATTTCCTTGCTTATAAAATGGCAATAGCCCATACTCCACATGCCCCTGTATTGAGGCACACGTGGATTGTACCACCTAGGGCCAGGCTCAGCAGACAGCCCAGTCTCCAGCCTCACTCTGCCCTCTGGACCTCCTGCCCCCTCTTCTTCCTGTCCTTCCCATGGCTGTAGACCCAGGTCCTCAGCTCGCTACTCTGTATACCTTTGATCCCTTCTCCCCTGAAGGTACTGCAGCAGCCTCTGCCTGAGTTAGAGGCTGAGTTCTAAACAGATGAGAACCACCCCTAGATGAGCAGCCCTTACACGAGTCCTCCATATGAATTCTTTTTCTTTTCTTTCTTTCTTTTTTTTTTGAGACAGGTTCTCACTTTGTACTTCAGGTTGACCCTAGGTTCACTATGTAACCCAGGCAAGTCTCAAACTCAGCAATCCTTCTGCCTCTGCCTCCCAAGTGCTGGGATTATGGCATGAGCCATCATACGCAACCTTGTGGTATGTGGTATTGATTGCTGGTTGTGGTATTGTTGTATGTGTTTACCAGGGATCGAACCAGAGACCCTGCGCTTGCTATGCAGGTGCTGGAACCACTGAACTAAATCTCTGGCCCTGAATTCTTCGCTTTTAATTATGAGTCCAACTAGGTGCATGACTCCCCCTGCCCCTGCCACCATCCTCCCTCCCTCCTTTCTTAGCTTCTTTCTCTATTCTGGTTTTGTTTTCATATGAAAGCAAGACAGTTACCATCTATTTCAAATTTATAAAATATAAGCTATACAGATCCAGAAAATAGAAAGTCCACCAAAGGACTTCAATGGAGTCTACTTGCCTAACTGGGGTCACCTATGTATTCAGCTTTGCACATGTCGGGATGGGTGATATGATGTTTTCTTTTTCCTTTTTCTTTTTTGACTCAGGATCTCACTTTGTAGTTCAGACTGACCCTGAACTCATTATGTAGCCCAGGCTGGCCTCAAATTTGTGGAAATTCTTTTGATTCTGCCTCCTGAATGCTGGGATTACAGGCGTGAGTCACCACGCCCAGCATTGTGGTATGTGGTTACTAGGGATCGAACTTGGGACCTTGCACTTACAAGGCAGATGTCAGAACCACTGAGCTAAATCCCTGGCCCCTAGAAATGTAAGCACTAACATTTTATTAGAGGCTCAATCTCGGAAAACAGGAATAAGATAAAAGGGGTGAGAGGGAAGAAGGGAGAACAGACACCACAAAGCTATGGAGAGGGGGGCCTCTGTGTAGTTTCCAGCACAGCTGACTGCCCACAGCCAAAAGACACTGCATGAAGCTACAGTATCTCCAAACAGTCTAGAGGAGGAAGGACTCCACCCCTCCTTACAGGATGCATTTCCCTTGTCCTGTGGATCACATTAGGTAGCTCCTGTCCTGTGGATCACACAGGTAGCTCCCACGACAGCAATGGTAGCACCTGCTACTTAGTCCCAATGCAAGCATGAGCAGTGCTCCCTGCCTGTCCACCTGTGGCCCATAGCCTCCAGGCCTGCTGGGATGAACTAGTGTGTGTGTATATGTGGGAAGTCCTTGAGTAAGCAGTGCTATCTGGTCATCCTGTGACAGGAGGGACCACAAACAGCCATTGACCAAAGCAACCCATGCCAGAAGGCAAAGCAAGTATGCAGATCTAGGCTGGCGCATAAGCTGAGTCGACTAACCACTTGTCTGTGTCATGGTCTTTACCATTCCTTTCCCCAGTCTTTCATTTCCAGATCTGCCTGTCTAAAGCACCAAGTACTCATCTATCTTCTATTCATTACTGAGTATCTGTGTTGCACTAAGGGTTGTCTTAGACTCAATCCCTGATATCAGGCAGACCCATGAAAAGCAGCTATACTGCAGTGTGATGGACAATATGCCTGGGATACAGAGGGAGGCATCATAGAAAGACTTTGCTTGGAGTAATATAAAAACCAACACAGCTAGGGATTTAGCCTAAGTGGTACCGACCCCACCTGGGAAGCACAAGGGCCTGAGTTCGATCCCAGGCACAGCAAAAAACAAAACAAAATAAAAATCAACACAAAAGGTGCTTTGTAGGTAAAAGTTGATTTTTTTTTCTCTACAGGTTTTCTATCCACAGCAGATGGAGCCTCTGCTTCAGGAAATGCTCAGGAACCAGGTTCCTTTTGTTCCTAGCCCAAGACTGTCATCCCCTTACCCAAGCCAATAACATTGTTCCACGTGGCAGGATGAAGGAAGAGGAGAAAAAGAGGCCAAGGGCACACTCCAGTTCTCTAGGAAAGGTTTGGAGGATACCGCATGGAGTCACTGTTGTTTAGACTCCACCACCAGCACCACCGTATGTAGTTGGTGACCGTACCTAGCTGCAACGGAGACTCAGAAACGTAGTTTTTCTGTTGACCATTACCCAGCTAAAAATTCTCACTATGCAGTCTCTACCAGAGACACATCATACAGGGAGATAGCAGTGGTGGAGTTAGGGAAGGTTTCTTGGAGATGACACGTGAGGTGTCTTAAAAGATCAATAGGACCTGGCTGTTCACAGAGCGGCGGGGGGAGACTATTTCAGATAGTGAAGACCCATGAGCAAAGCACACAGTTGTAATACAATAGCCTATTGGATGGATGTATGTGTGTGTGGATGTGTGTAGGCACATATATACCCACGGGTAGCTGTCAAGAGCTGACCCTGGGAAGATGGACAAATCACAAGTATGTACCTTGGTGACCTCATAAAGGAATTTTAGCTTTATCTCTAAGAGCAGTGAGGAGCTATTGACATTAGAAATCTGAATCTGCAAGTGGAGAAGAGTGAGGAAAGGAAGGGAGAAGATCTCTCTCTCTCTTTCTCTCTCTCTGTCTTTCACACACACACACCTCATACACTACCACGCCCTGACGTGCATGCATACCTCAACCTCAAGCTTCAGTCTCTCTTGGTCCAGCTCTTCTAACTCCTCCACCCCAATTGCTCTCTTTGCACCAGTTAAGTCCCTGAAACTCAACCAAATGACTGGTTCCATCCTTCCCGCATGCTCGCCGGTTCCTCCTCTACCCAAACACAGCTGCAGCCCTGACTCCTGAGAAGAGCGGCTCAAGTGGTGAGAGACAAGGCTGCTGGAGTTGTGCTCAGCTCTTCAGGGTGAGGGATGGGTTGTCCTGCAGGTTACTGAGGTCTTCAGAGGTAAGGCCAGTGCTGTGTTGCACTGCTCCACAACTTGTAGCTGCTCTGAGACCATGATGCCTGCCATTGCCATTGTTGTCAACTGTGTTGAAGGTTCTGGAGGCTTGGAGAACTACTGTTTCACAAGTTTGTTCCTGGATGTGGAAGCACGTCCTGAGGAAGCTCAAGGACAGGCTTGGCAGGACACAGTCCAGAGTCATGGGTCAGGCACCAGTGTCTGCAGACAGGTGGACTGTGAGTCGCTAGGAAACCAGACAGGCCTCTGCCAGGGTGAGATGGAAAGCTCTCTGCATGGAGGCCTGGGCAATGGGGCCATTCTCCTGGTGTCCCCGTATAATAAGGACTTCAGAAAGGACAGCTCTGACTCAGGGCTAAAAGAGGCTTTAGTTCCTTGTTTGGCGGCTTATAAAAGGCAAACAGAAGCTCTTTCTCCTTTGGGGATCAATGTGAATCCCAGAAAATCCCATTATTTCCCTTTGAGATCAGTGGCCTGCTCTTGAGGGCTTTCTCTTCCCCAGGGCAACAGCTCTGTCCTCGCTCTGTGTGAGCACCCTAACCCTACAGGGCCAGAGGTGAGGGGTGGGAGTGGGACACAGGTGATCCCAGATGACAGCTGTTTCCTCTCCCTCTTTACACTCTCAGCTGAGCATGGCTGCTCACCCCTTAACCATCCTGACCCCCACAACCTTCATAGAACACAGTTGTGTGTGTGACAGTGTGCTAGGAGGGGGGCAAAGCTCTAGAAAGGTGTTTTCAATGTCCTTCCAGTAAGACATTTTTTACCCTGGAGCATGCCTGAGAAGCCCCCATTTCTCTAGACTGGTGGCTCTGCTTAGAGTCTAAACCTGGGGTATCACATCCAACCAAGATTTTCAGCAGATTTGATTTTAACAAATCATGAAAAGATGATCATGGCATTTACCGAGGCTTACTCTGGTATGTGGCACTGAGGTAAGACCCCTAATTTGTCCAAACACTTGATGAGCGGCTGAGGCACGGAGAGACCAGGTCACAGAAACATGGGCACCCACGCAAGTGATATGGAAGGAAGTGAGGAATCTGCCTTGTGCACTGAGGCTTGCTAGGAAGTTGTCTTTCTTAGGCCTTTGTTCAAATGAAAACCCAGGGCAGCTTTTCTGAAGGAGGAAATCCATGGAGCACCCCCAAGCACTCATCCACACTGACCCCCTGCAGCCAGCTTTGTCTTCCCTGAGCACACTAGGCCCTTTGTTCCAGGGTCTCTTCCTAAACCTGCCCATCTTGCACGTGCTCAGTGCTGAGCCACAGGGTGGGGGAAGAACCACCACAGCAGACATCACCTCTTGCTAAGTGCCAGGTCCTGCCAAGTGGGGGGCAAGTGCATTCTGCAACACCTGGGCTCACTTGTCTTCATCATTAGACAAATGACCAAGCTTGAATATCCTGCCTGGTAATGTAGAGTCTGGGCAAGCACATGATTTGATCCACTAAACTCTAGGGCACCATTAGTGACATCTCTCCTGTGCAGGGGGGACAGTTTTTGCCTGACTGCCTGCCTAATTCTCAGGGGTGCTTCTTAAAGTTCTCCTCAAGGTGAGTGAGGTTGGTGACATGTCTTTCCCTGTCACTTCTAATTCAGACACATGTGACTAAAGTGTATTGGGAAGCCCCCAAGCCAAACTCTGTTTTCAAGAGCTTTGTTTGACCCTTAGACACTCACAGGCGTAGGCGTGAGGACACACAGTAGCAACAGATCTTTTGCTGTAAGCCTGCTGAGAGAAGGGGCTCGCATTAGCATAAGAAGGGTTTCATTGAAATAGGTGCTCCAGAGAGTACTTGAAGGCTGTTTGTTCTTTCAAGTAGTGAAAAGTCCTCAGCTCTGCTGGCTGGCCTTAAACTGCTCCTGCAGGAGCCTGCTGCATTCTGAAGCAGCTTATCAATCCTGCAGGATCCTGCTCCAGCCCGGACTGTGGGGTTTCCAAAGCCAGCCGCTTCTTTCCCAGTCCTGGCAGCATTTTGCACACCTCAGCCATTGGCTTTGAACAGAGACTGAGGACCGGCCCTCAATAGGCACCCGAGAATGGCCCAGCATTTCCCTCCTAAAGCATTTGTCCTACCTGGGATGGCCACCTTACCCCTGGCTCAGGTTCCTTTATTTATCCAGGAGTGCTCAGCTAGGCCTCTAGGCTCTGTGTAACTTATGGGTAGGTGGATTTCTGGATTTGTGCTCACTTAGCCTGGAGAAGAACTTTAGGCCAAGAGGGGACCAATGGCCAAAGGTCAAAGGTTAAGAGGGGTTAAGCCTTCACCCTAGAAGGTCACTCATCAGATTTAAGACAGGTATCTCATAGGTACTTTCCTGAAACTTAGAGCCAAGGCAGGCCTGCAGGGAATGTTCATCACTTTCTAAGGAAATACTATCCTCCTAATATGAAGCTCCAGACCCCAGCTTCTTGTTATTAACATCTGGGGCAAGTCACTGTCTCTCAGTGCTTCCATTTCTTCATCTTTCCAATAACCAACTTGGATTTGATTTATAACCCAAGGAAGATCTTTCATTGCCTTGACCAATTAGACTCTTTAAAGACATTTTTTTTTTTTTTTGAGACAGGGTCTTGCTTTGTAGTTCAGGCTGGCCCTGAGCTCACTATGGAGCCCAGGCAAGCCTCAAACTCAGCAATCCTCCTGTTTCTGCCTCCCGAGTGCTGGGATTACAGGCGAGAGCCACCACACCTGGCACTGTGGTATGTGGCATTGATTGCTGGTGGGTGTGAGTCTGCACGCCCAGCATTGTATGTGGTTACTGGGGATCGAACTCAGGACCTTGCGCTTGCGAGGCAGGTGCCAGAACCACTGAGCTAACCCGCCGGCCCTAAGACAATTTTTATTTGTGCAGTAGGAAGGCACTAGGTTAAACAAGGTAGGGAGGGTTTTGTGGGGGGGGGGCACAGAGGGTCCCAACAAGGTTTCTTGCAAGAGGCTGTTATGTCTTTTTCCTGGGGAATATGGTGAGTGGGGCACACCTTTTGGTTTGTGATGAAGGAATGAGTGGGCCAAGCTCCAAGTGGAGCCTGAATTACACATATATTTCCCCTTCCTATGAGGCTGTCATGTTGGGTGG
This sequence comes from Thryonomys swinderianus, assembly GCA_004025085.1. NCBI lineage: Eukaryota > Metazoa > Chordata > Mammalia > Rodentia > Thryonomyidae > Thryonomys > Thryonomys swinderianus. The sequence goes on from PVIC010011247.1 coordinate 10,011, forward strand.
CTTTGACTCAAAAGGCCTGACTGATGGAACCTGACTACAGTGGGGTAGAGGTGGGGGGTTCTGGTTTGTCTTGAACCCGTAATGGAGTTTCCTCCATTGGGAACAGGGAGGAGGGTGTTCATCTACCTGCTTGCCTTTGACCAGTCGAAAGGCAGCATCAGTGTGTACTCATTAGGCTGGTGCTATCCTAGGGCCTGCCAGGTGTGGAACTCAGGGGTGCTGGCCTCATGTGGAATAACCCATGAATGCTGAGGGTAGCTGTACAAAGTACCACCAAGGCTGTGCTTTTGGTAAACAGTGTGAGCAAGACCTGGTGGAGAAGGAAGTTGAGGCACATCGCTCAGGCTGTCCTTCCCCTTCAGAGGCCCAGGTTCCAGTGCAGAGGAGTGCTCAGACCACCTTGGCAGGAAGCTTAGGTCAAGGGCACCAATGCCCTTTCTCATCTTGGTGGGTCAGAGAGAGGCAGCAGACCTGAGGGAAGAACACCAGAGGCTGAAAGTGAGATGAGCAAAAACCTATGGGGACTTGTAGTTCGGCTCTGGAATCAGGAGGTCTGAAACCACCCTGAGGCTGTTTCTGGCTGTGACACATTGGCAGGTTACTTAGCTTCTCTGTGCCTGTCTGCGGGCTCTGCACCTGTACACTGAGTGGGATAATAATGAAGCATCAATGAGGTTAGCTCATGAAAGCACTCAGCACAGTGTCTGTAACATGTCAAGTGCTCGATAAGTGACACACAACAGCAAGGGGGAGGAGAGGATGAGACAGTGAATGTCTCCAGTATTTTTTTTTTTTTTTTGGCTCTGGGATCTTAGCAATAACCACTGACATCTGTGGAGTGGTTAGTCCAATGTGAATGACAGCTGTTTGTATTCGATCCTATCAACAGTTCCATGAAGAGGGGCCTGCGGCTGCTCCAATTTTACTAATGAGTCCACCGAGGCTTGGAGGGCTCACATCAAATCAAGGATTCAGAGCTCTATTCTCGTTCTGACCCTGGGCTTAGGAATGGTGCTCTACAAGGGTTGGAAGCCTGCCCATCTTCTCTGGAGGAGCAAGAACTGGGGGGATGTGAAACTGGGAGATCTAAAATGCAGGGGAAGTTGTTTTCTGATGGCCTGGTCACTCAGAACACAGAGGGGCCTAGGACTCAGCAAAGGCCAATGCAGAGCCTAGAGAAAGTGCATCCAGTGGCTGGGTGGGGCAGCCTCCCTGAGGAAGGTTTTGAGAGCAAGAGTCTCAAGAGCGTGGGGATGTAGCCCTCCATGTTCCCTGTCACAGCAGGGAAGGATGTGGCAATCAGGGACAGATGGCCATTTCCTCTGAGGCAAACAGATGAGAGGAGAAGCCTCTGCCTCACTCAAGAGAAGAGGGTCGGCCTGGGAGCAAAGCCCACTGAGGGTACTTCCCTCCCCAGGATTTATCACAGACAATTTGCCCCTGGGCAACCTTAGGACAGTCTGGGGATTCCACAAACATGTCACCAGCTGAGTCAGCTGCCCAGTGGTTGTGTCCCCAGGCTGGGGACTTCTGACAAGCCCTCCTTCTGTCAGTGCACCACCTGGGAGATAAAACTGATGCCACTACCCACCTCAGGCATCCTCAGGCCCAGGAACACCCAATTGGGATTACAGGCCTGGGGGGCTCTTGCCCACTTCTCCCCTTCACTCAGAACGGACTAAGATTTCCAGGAATCTCATATTGTTATTGTGAGGTTATTAAGAGCCAGAAAAAGTAAGTTCTTTTTCTTACTGGTTTCTTGACCATAGTAAATAATGTTTCTGGACCTTTACGCAGGAACTTCAGAAAGTGCATTGGGGTGGGTAGTGTGTGGGGTGTTGGTTTGGTGTGGTTGATAATGTAGGTAAAAGATGGATGACTCTTAGCTGGGGTAATGCTGGGCGACAGGCTAAAAGAAAAACAGTTTCCAATGAGCTCTGTGAGTTACTACAGCTTTCTCTTAAAGTCCCTGGCCAGAAGGCACCATCCTCCCACTCCTCCAGGGCCCGGGCAGTCCCCTCAGAGCTGAGCCCCCCCCCCCCCCGGGCACCCTGCAGACCCGCCTCTCTGCCCCTTCTCCTCCCGACCCGTCTGCTGGGGGAAACTGGGTGGAAGGAAAGACCACCAGAGATCCCAGGCTCTTCCTGACCTGGCCTTGCGCAGACTAAATGATGCTGCTGCCTTACTTCGCGACTCGGGGTGTAGAGCTGTGCTAAGTGGGGCTGGAGGAAGTGGGGACCGAGGATTTCCAGCCTGTCTTGAGAGGATGGGGGCGACTGCAAGGTAGGTCAGGGTCCCCAAGAACCGGCCACAGAAAAACGGACCTGTGACCTCTGGATTTCGTGCCTGTGAATCCAGGTAAAGCTTACAAAAACCCTTTAAACCTGAGCCCTATGCCACATCGTACTAAAGACTGATTCATCTTTGAATTTAATTTATATAGATATAAAAACTAGAAGATTTCTACTCGATCAATGGACAATCATAGGCACTTCTTAAATGTTTATTAATTTGAATTTTTCTGTCCCCCTCCCCATTTCAAACATTTCCTTAGGCCCAAGAAAACCCTGGGTTTTGCGCATCTGTCTCGTGCGGTTGTGGCTGTGGGACCGCCCGTCCCTCTACTGCAGCCGCCGCGGCACTTCAGGAGGTGCCAGATTGTGTGGGCGGCGTCGCCTAGGGATGGTGGGATGGGGCTCCCACCGGCTGACAGCAGGAGCGCCTACTCAGCTCTCAAGGAAAGCTCGGCCTCAGCGGCCTCTCTCCCCTCCCCCAGAGCCGGGAGGAGGCGCTGAGGGCCCTCCAATTGGAGAGCCTTTCATGTCTTTGTTTTTGCAGTGATTAACCCGTCCGAGCGCGCCCCAAGCGTGGCTCCAGGCAGCGCGGGGGAGGGGAACGAGAGCAGGGCCGGGGAGGGGGGTGTCTGGGCTTTGTCGCTTTCAGGGGAACTCGGCTGCCATAGCAATGGGGCTTTCTAAGGCCTGACTTTGATTTCGATTCCATTAAAGTGCCTGTGTGCTCAGTCTCGCGAGTGGAGAAGGCGTTCCGGCGTCCCCAGCTTTACCCTGCGCGGCTCACACTCGGGCAGGGCAGAACGCAGAGGGCCAGGATTCCTAGGCCTGCAGGTGGAGGGAGTTAAGCAGTCCCGGGTTTAATTGCCGGCGCTCACCACCCCTTTCCGAGTCATGGAAGATGGGCCGTGGCCTCACACGCCAGCTCCCGTGGGAGTCCCTTCTTTTCCCGGGCACCAGGACGCGAGCGAGGCGGGCAGCCCTTGTCCGGCCGGAGCGAGGCCCGGCACCTGCCGATCATCCCACCTCTGCATGCATTTCACACTCTCTATCCTGTTAGCATCCGCACTCCTCTGCCGACGCGGGCTCCCCCTTCCCGCTATTTTTTTGTTGTTTTGTTTTTTAAAATGTCATATGGATTTAATCTAGTTAGACGATTTTCTGCTTAAAACTGCATTGTTAACAGCAATTGTTTAAAAGTGGGCCGAAAGCGAGGGCGCCCAATCTTTGAACCGGACGGATCTTGCGTGCCTCCGCTCCGCGCCCGTGGCGCGGTGCACAGAATCGGCCAGCGCCGAGCCGAGCCGGGAGGGGGAGGGAAACACAAAACAATCCTCAGGCTTTCTTGCTCCTGAGCTTTCAGAGCCGTTTACCCAAGCGCAAACAGATGCAAATGTCTCTGCAAACATCGCACAAAGCTATTCAGACAGAGGCGGCCTCTTGGGCCTCAATAGCACTTTAAATCCAGTCCAATAGCCCCCAAGTAGAGGTAAAGGGTCCGCACGCATTTTTTCACTTTGGCTGGAGGGAGGCGGAGGAACGAGGGCCTTCGGAAACGGGGGCTGAGGGCGGCTCTGGCTCAGGGGTTTGCGCCATCGACCCCAGCTGCGGTGCGCGGAAGGCCGGTGGGTGTGTAGGCTCTGGGAAGACTGCGGCGCCTCCCAAGCTGGTGCCACGGGAAGGCGCGCCGCGAGAGACCGCAGGGTCTTTTTCAGGCCCACAAAAGCCCGGCCAAACCTCGACTCTTACAATAGCATGAAAGGGCACTCTCAGACCCTGGGGGAACAAAGTGCGATCACACTCCTTCAAGAGAACTAAGTAAGATTTTAACTAAGACGCAAGAAGGCATTGGTGCAGCGTTGCAAGCGAGCGTGGCCATCCTGGCTCCTTGGGCACAGAGACTGTCATTCAGCATCTCTAGGATCCCCAGGGGCTGATAGCCAAGCATCACCTCACCTCGCCAGCAGAGGGTCCGGTCCTCTATCCCTCAGGGACCTGCACTTCCTGACACTTCACAAGGAGGCCTCCAACCCTTCCTTTGTCATGCAGTTTCTGGGCATAGAAATGATGATTCCCCCAAGAAGAGGGAAGGTTTGGGCTTCCAGGGCACATTTGGAAGGAAGTTCACATTGGGCGAGTGGCTCTGATCCTGTGGTGTCCCCTAAATTTACCAAAAGGACAAGGACCATTTTCACTTCTCCCGAGGAGGTGAAATAAATGAATGAACTGTGTTGAGGGTTCTGAACAAAGAAATCTCCCAGGCACCCTGATGGCACTGAGTGGGGCTGGGATGGCAGGAGTATTAAGCCGACCCTGGATGGCTTCTGCCCCCTGCCCACAGCCCTCTCTGTTACCTGCCAGGATCATTTCGTTTTCTCTTGGCATCATTTCCTTCCTCAGTCCTGGGTATTGTTTCTCAGGTCTGTATCTAGCCCCCCACACACATGCCACACCGCACCCAGCCACTCCCGGTAGAGCATGAGTGTTGTGTGTAGCCACACTGCTTTCCCCCAGCCCAAGGCCTATAGTGCCGGTACTGTCATTATCCCCATCTTTTCTGAGAAGGACATCGCTTGCCCAACAGTGGCAGAGCAGAGATTCTAACCTTCACTCCAGAGCTCAGGATCTGCTTCAAGTCTGTTACCTACGGAGCTTCTTTCTCCCATAACTCAATCCCTGCTCAGTGCTGGAGACCACTGATTTCTCCCCGTGGTGGGGACACAGCCTGCCATCTCCCAAGAGGCATGTCCCTGTTGCCTTGGGCAGGTGCAAGGCTGGGCGGGTTTATAGGGCGGGGCGGGGGCATTATCTCCTGACCGGTGGCTGCCCGCACATCTGTTTATCTGTGAAGCCACACTGGATTGGATTTCCCGATGTTTATCTCCCTCCAAGGAGCCAGGAGCCAGGAGCCAGGAGCCAGGCGCTGGGGCTGCTGAGAGCGCAGCTGCAGGCCAGCAATGATTGACAGGACAGGATCAGGCCCTCCGTGCCCCTCTACTGTTTGGGTGGGGGCCTTTGGCTGCCTACCTCCACTCAAATCCAAGAGCACTGCAGGTGAGCAGGAAGGGGCCAGGTGCCTCGGGTTCCTTGTACAGAGACCGCCCCCTTGTTAGGAACCATTTACCCGTGGAGAAGGTGATGTGGAGTTTCTGACAGACACGAAGTAGAAGGAGGCCTAGAAGGGAGGTGGCCAGCGAAAAATGAATGCCATACTGAGTCCACTTCCTAACCTGACGGAACGCATCCCAGAGGAACTGAGTGAAGGCTATGATATGCTTCTGCATAAGGCTAGGGGTTGAGTGGACCAGGCCTCTCAAAGAAGGGCCTGTGAGGCCACAAGTATGGTCACCTCAGGGGCTGTGAAACCCCTATTTGCACTTTCAAGCTCACTTCAGAGAGGAATTATTGGTTGCACTTTGTGCACCTAATTTTGGGACAGATGAGCACATTTGCCATAACCAGTACCTATCTTTCTCAGTAGTGATAGGAGACAGGACACTGGACAGGGCACATTCTAATGATGTCACTAGCTAAGGTCGCAAATTCTACAGAAAGAACATGTCAGGTCTCATGTACAATTTAGCTTGGCTCTGGGGATGGCCCTATAGCTTCAGCGATGAGATGAAGGCACCTGGATTTGTTGTTTCACTCAGGTTACACTTAGTTGGCTGGTGGCAATAACCCCAATATAAACTGAAGTGTTTCAGTGGGTAAATGGTCTTGTCTGGGCCTACATGGGAAAACCTCCACTTTCCCTGGCAGAATGGGCACTGGTCTCTGAACTGGAAAGCCAGTAGGTTTTTCCAGGGTGCCAAGAAATGGCATTTTCAGAAGTGGAGATGGTATCCCTGTGGGAGCCAGCAGTATCCTGTGTCCTTGTCCTGACATGAATGTTTAATGGTGTAGTGGTGGTCCACAAATGCTGTCGTGTTAGATTGTTCACTTGTTATGCTTGCCTATGGGATCAGAGTATGGCTCTTAGAAATCTTTATCAAATTAAAACCCACAGCTACCATAGAAGACTACCAGAAGCAAAACCAGGCTTCATCCATGACCCAAGCGTACAAGGTATGTTCAGCCAAGTATTCAAGAATCTTTTCTGGGGCCGGAGGGTTAGCTCAGTGGTTCCGGCGCCTGCCTCGCAAGTGCAAGGTCCTGAGTTTGATCCCCGGTAACCACATATAATGCTGGGCGTGGAGACACGCCCACCAACAATCAACACCGCATACCACAATGCCTGACGTGGTGGCTCACGCCAGTCATCCCAGCACTGGGGAGGCAGAGACTGGAGGATTGCTGAGTTCGCGGCAGCTTGCCTGGGCACCATAGTGAGCTCAGGGCCAGCCTGAACTACAAAGCGAGACCCTGTCTCCAAAACAAACAAACAAAAACAAAAGAATAACAACAACAACAACAACAACAAAAAGAATCTTTTCTGGGGCTGGAGGGTTAGCTCAGTGGTTCCGGAGCCTGCCTCGCAAATGCAAGGTCCTGAATTTGAGTTCTGAGTTCGATCCCGATAACCACATATAATGCTGGGCGTGGAGACACGCCCACCAACAATCAACACCAAATACCACAATGCCGGGAAGTGGTGGCTCACGCCTATAATCCCAGCACTCGGGAGGGCAGAGACAGGAGGATTGCTGAGTGCGAGGCTTGCCTGGGCACCATAGTGAGCTCAGGGCCAGCCTGAACTACAGAGCAAGACCCTGTCTCAAAAAAAGCGAAAAAAAAAAAATCTTTTCTGTAAACTGCCCGAGACTCAGGCCTGGTTGTTTATGGCAGAGAAGGTTGAAAGGACAGACACATCATCAGCCCCAGTGGTGGTGAGTCCAAGTTAGGCCTGTTATAAAGGGCCAGCCTGAACTACAAAGCGAGACCCTGTCTCAAAAAACAATAACAAAAAAACAAGTGTCTTTTCTAGCAATGACTTGTTTTGGCTGATTAAGGTTTGAGGAAATAGAATCTGCTTCACTTGTGAGTTAGAGGGACTCCTGTTCATAGTTACCACTAGTGCTGGCATTTACCAGGACAGGAGCCAGGGGAAGCATAAGTAGTATGTCTTCTCAACAATCAGGACAGGTAGAACTTAATCCATTAGTTCTGAAACAGGTATGGCTACCCTTCCTTCCTTCTTTCTCCTTCACGCCCTCCTTCCTTTCCTCTTTCCTTCTTCCTTTCTTCCTAGAGGTGGGTCTCACTTTGTTGCATGCTACCCAGGCTGGCCTCAAATTCATGGAGCTGCATCTTCCCAAGGAGCAATTTTTATGTCTCTAAAGAGAGCTTCATGGTTCAAGGAAGAGCATAAGAGGATAGGACCAGACCTGGACCCCCTGAGGTTCGGTAAGGAATGGAGAAGCTGAGACACTGGAGTGGCCTAAGGCAAGGGAAGGGCCCTGGAGCCTTGTTTGGGACACATTCTTTAGAGGAAGAGAGGGAAGCTGGTTGGGAAGTGGGGCCTGTGGAAGAACTGAGGGGTGGGCACAGAGCCCTCTCTATCCTTGGAGCCTTGGGAATGTTTGTGTTTAGAAAGAGAGCCATGGAAATTGTCCTGGACACAATTCCCAGTCCTGCCTGGGCTGAAGGTAGCATTTCCTGTGCCTGTGTGAGGGCACCTCCGTGGGTCCTGAAAACCCCAGAGTAGGTCTCACCTGGGCTGTTGGTCCAGGTCTCCACATGCTGCTGGGGTCCTTCACCATTTAGGCCCTGGCATGAGTCTGGCTGTGGTTGCTCTTTGCTCTGTGCCCCATTGTGACAGACCCCCTATTAGACTCTTCCTTCTACCAGGCCATGTCCTTTCAGTGGGAACAGGACAAAGGCTGGGCTCTGAGGAGAGGCTTCTCTTTCTAAATATTTACCCTGTGGCCCTGATTAAGCACTGAGGCTCCCTTTGTGTGGGGCTGTGCAGACACAAGTCACTGACCCCCAGGCTGCTGTGCTTGATACCCATAGGCCAGCGCCCTCGTCCTCCTCCCTGACCTGAGTCAGGCTGCAGACCACGTTCCTGGGCTGACCTGAGTGCTAGGAAACTTCTTGTGGGCAAGTCCCTGGGTATGTCTCAGGAGGCAGCTGACAATACAGAGTTACTTTTATTCTTTTTTTATTTGAAAATTTCAATGAAAGTTCCACTGATGTTTTAGGTACCCATGCCAGGGCAGCTTTCATTCTTTAAACATAAGTGTATTGAGTGTGTGATGGGTGCTGGGTATTGTCCTTTCTTTCTGGGTCCTTAAAACGCTGCACCAGACTAAGGTACAGTTGCCTTAGGGACAAAACACAGAATCACAGCCAAAGGAGTGATCAATCAGATAGAGAGGAGGGCCCCTTTTCTACACTAGCAAGCTTCAGTTTTTAAATATCACCCTAAGGGGATCTGGCATCATATTCCAGGCAGGTTGTAGCTTTTTTTCTTTGACAGTACTAGGAATTGAAGCCATGGGCTTCACACTGAGCTATATTATATTATATTGAAATTTTTTCTTTCTTTCTTTTCTTTTCTTTTTTTTTTTTTCTGAGACAGGGTCTCGCTTTGTAGTTCAGGCTGGCCCTGAGCTCACTATATAGCCCAGGCAAACCTTGAACTCAGCAATCTTCTTGCCTCTGCCTCCTGAGTGCTGGGATTACAGGTGTGAGCCACCATGCCCAGCAGATAAGATTATTGTAAATTAAAACCTTGTATTTGATTCCTAGAAATGAAGTAGAAGCAGACCATTAATACCCATGCAGAGTTCCTGACCGATGTCGGTAACTGGAAACAAGCTGAAGACCAGCCAGGACTTTTTCCGGTCAGGCTGAGACATTCATGGCTCCAGTTTCTAACTCCAGATCAGCCAGACACAGTGTGAGATACTCCAGCTGCTGGTTCTGGGCTTGTGGAGATCACAGACGCGCCATCCTGATCTTATGAACTGACTAGTCTCTAGGCGGACATGGGAGAATGGATGGTCAATGTGTAGGGAGAGGCAAGTTCTAAAGTTATGGAGGCTGAACTTTTGGGGAACTAAGTAAGAGTTGGGGGTGTGAGAGGTACAAGGCAGGGGTGGGCATGTCTAGCAAAGGGAACAGATGAGCCTGAAGTTACAGAAATGTGGGGAAGGAATAAATATGATTCTGAAAGAGGGGTATGGGGATGTGGGGGGGTAGGGATGTGGGTAAAAATGAGAATTAACTTGTGTCATATACTGGTACAAATTCCAATGTTGTATGTGATTGTGAGCTGTATATAAAATGTACCAATAAAGAATTCAGTTAAAAAAAAAAGCATCACAGTAGCCCAGTGAGGGTTAGAAATCCTAGAGGAGGCAGCACTAAACAAGCAGAAGAGAGGCTGGAATTTTATGCTGTGGAATTTATCTGTATTTCTGGGAAAGCTTTAATTAAAGACATATGTTTTAATATGTACTGATGACCTTTTGGAGCAGACCAGAGTGGGTGAGATCTGAGTCAGGGAGAAGGATTACCCTAAGGCCAGGGGAGAAATCGTGGGTTGCAGGCTTCCACTGCCTGTGACATGGGGCCCTGCTGGGCCTATTAGGTGTCTGAAGTCCCTTTCTTGGGGTTGGTGTGTTATTCCAGTAGTAAAGCCTTGAAAGGCAACACTTCCATGCAATAACAGAAGACAAGAGAGAGAGAGAGCGGAAGTGATTTGATGACTTTGTGCCCGATGTCTTTGCCTGGAAGGAAGGGGATATGTTTCCGAAGAGAACTCTGTTGCTCTTCTTTCCCCTGATTTGAAGTGATACTGAAAGCTTCATAATGACCCTCTGGTTACTTTCAGCACCATTTTGTTTCTACTTCAAGGAGCACTTGAGATAGACAGTAGGTATGGTGTTTCCCCTGGAGACTAGAGTCTGGGATCCACCAATCTTCCTCTAATCCCCATAGTAAAGGCTGAGTAGGGGCCGGAGATTTAGCTCAGTGGTTCCAGCGCCTGCCTAGCAAGTGCAAGGTCCCTGGTTCAATCCCCGATAACCACATCCAACAATACCGGGCGTGGTGACTCACGCCCACCAGCAATCAGTACCACACACCACAGTGCTGGGTGTGGTGGCTCCTGCCTGTAATTCCAGCACTTGGGAGGCAGAGGCAGAAGGATTGCTAAATTCGAGGTTTGCCTGGGCTGCATAATAAGCTCAGGGCCAGCCTGAACTACAAAGTGAGACCTGTCTCAAAAAAAAAAAAAAAAAAAAGGCTGGGTATAGTAAAAGAAGGACATTCACTAGTGGATTCAAGCACTATTTTCAAACCCTTTTAGCAAAGAAGGTACATGCCACACATTCAAATGAATACACAGCCCCCCCCCCCCCAACACCAGGAGACCAACTTTCCAAATGGGATTTATCTGATCAATCTCATCACATCTCACATGTTCCACTCCCCTGCCCAGGGTTCATAACCCAGGAAGGGAAAGATGAGCATCGCACCTTTTCTTTTGAGTCAGATGACTCAGATCATAGTTAAAGGGAGGCACATCTGTCATGCTCAGGCTGGGGCAGTGGGACAGCCCTCTGGGGCCAGCCTGGAAATGTTGAACCAACTTACTCCCTTTGCAGGATGGTAGGAAACCTTTTAGCCAGACATGCAGGGGCAGGGCTGTAGCTCTTCTCTGGCTGCTGGGTCCCTTCTCTGACACCAGACTCTCCTGCTTGGGATCCTCATTTCCTAGCCTGTGTGTGAGGTGGTGGGAATGGGAGTGCCATGTTTATGTGGTGGAGAAAATCAGCAGCCCTAAATTTATTCCTGAATCAACCATCTGTTGAGTATATTTTTCAGGACTGTGATACATTTTTGAGGAGGTGGGGAAATGGAAAGTTCCTTCTTATGGTAGGTAGTTCCTTCTTAATGTCTTGCCATTTTTTTTTTTGAGACAGGGTCTTGCTTTGTAGTTCAGGCTGGCCCTGAGCTCACTATGTAGCCCAGGCAAGCCTCCAACTCAGCAATCCTCCTGCCTCTGCCTCCCGAGTGCTGGAATTACAGTGTCTTGCCATTTTTGAAGTCATCAGAGAGGGGCATTAGGATCACAAAGTATTTGTGGCATAGGGCAGTCTCAGGTCTAGTTCTGCCACTTTCTTGACCCTGCCCTTTGGTCTGCATTCATCTAAAATGAGCACAAACATGCCTGCTTTTTACATAATGATGCAGTGAGCCATTGTATACAAGCAAGGGTTTTTTTTAAACTGCAGAGGGAAGTGTAGTTGCCATTTGTTAATGGTGAAGCAAAGCCAGAAGATCCAACTTAGGACTAAGGCTGCATACCTTGCTGCTGTGGGATTTTGGTATATGGCTTTACTATAGCCTTTCTTGCTAGCATTGGCGGCTGGAGAGCTGGGATGCAGCTTTGGAAGCTGACCTTTGGTTATCAATTAATTAAAACCCACTGATTGCTGAAGGGGGCGGGTGAGGGGAGAAAGGAAGCCTGCAGCTGCTGCAGTAGGGTGAGCGTGTCCCCACCCCCTGCCCCAGCAGCCTAGTTTGGCCTCAGGCTCTGACAAATGTCTTTTCTCATAGGAAAAAGGAGGAGAGGAGCACGGCTTCAAGCTGAGTCCCACAAGGAAGATACCCCAGCTCTCTTTCCTGTCCCTTTGTAAGTACTTCAGATCTGGGAAGAAAAGAAGTGCCCATCACCCTGGCTCAGGGACGACCAACCATTGTGGTTTGCTCAGCACGGTGAGATGCTTTGGATGTGAGACTTTGGAAGTGAAACAGGGTCAATCCCAGGCAAACAAGGACAAGTCCCTCCTGACTTAATTACTCAGTTCATCCCCTCATTTACTGTGGGAGAGCAAGCTCCACCCCCATCCCCACCCTCAGATGAGGACACTTTCTCTAGCCAGACACCCAGAGAGTAGTTGGTATTGGGCAATGGATGGCTGGTAAATGATACTGTTTGAGTGACCTAAGGTGACATACATAGGTCATGGTGAGATATATTGGAAGATCTAAGGCCCATTAAATTCATAATTCATGTGAAAATGGTGAACTCAATGGAAGTTCATTCAGCTGTCTCTAAAACGAAATAAAAATTACAAGACAAAGCAGGTACGTGTTTACCTGTTTTGCTGGAGCAGTGACTGGTAATGTGTAGTATTTGAGGTTTATTTTTTTATTTTTAGTTATTTTTGAGACAAGGTCTTGCTTTTGTAGTTCAGGCTTAACCTGAACTCACTGTGTAGCCCAGGCTAGCCTTGAACTCACAGCAATCCTCCTGTTTCAGCTTTCTGAGGGCTGGAGGGCTGGGATTATAGGAGTGAGCCACTATGCCCGGTGAGGCAAATATATATATGATGTGGAAAGGGCTTGGATTTTACAAATTGATCCTCATTTGACTTTCCTCTCCCACTCATTTGTTATGTCACTAAAGTAGGCATTTCACTGTCTCTGGGCTCAGTTTGGTACAAAATGCACAGCTGACTGCCACGAGGGGGTGTTGAGAAATAAATGACACACCATCTGTAATGTGCTTGGCCTGATCCCAGAACACAGAAGCGACTCAACACCTCAAAATCCCTTAAACTCTCAGAGTCTTTAAATAGACTTAGAAAATTTTGCTTTCCTTACATGTGCTTTTCTAATCTTTTAGTGTGTTTTTAATATTGGCTTTACACAGTGAAATACCATAAGGTATGTGTAGTCATGGCACAAAATGAACACCCAGGGCCACACCGGTTTCCCCAGGATTGGTACAGCAGATTACCACATACCAAATGGCTTAAAAGAACAGAAATTAATTTTCTTTTTGGGCAGTTCTGATAGCTACAAGTCCAAAATGAAGGCATCATCAGGGCTAGGTTTCCTCTAAAAGCTGTGGTGGGAAATACTTCTTTGCTTTTTCCCAGGTTCTGAGAGTTCCTGGAATTCTTTGCTGTGGTAGCATAATTGTAGTGTCTGCCTATTTTCACATTGCCTCTTCCCTGTGCCTATGTCTCAAACTCCTGTTTTTCCTAGAAAGATGTCAGTCATAGAATTTGTGGCTCCCCCTAAATCCAGCAGGATCTCAGCCCAAGATCTTTAATTCTATCTACAAAGATCTTCTGTGAAAATAATGCACATGCACAGTGCTGGGGCATATTTTTCTGAGGATAAAATTAAGCCAACTATAGTTAAAAGGTAACTAGTGAGTTTTACCATGGGCCCTTATGTCTTCTCTCTCTGACCTGCTTTTTTCATTCACAATAACATTTCTAAACCCATTCACACTGGGTTGGAACTACAACTGTGTAGTTGTAGTTCATTCGTTCTTAATGCTCCAGTAGTGTATGAGCCACCAGTGTGTGGTGTGTGTGTGTGTGTGTGTGTATTCTGAAAGTGAACTTATGATTATTTCTACTTTGGAGTATTATAAACAATGTTTCTTTTACTTATCTGCTGGTACTCAAGTACAAAAGTTCCTCTAAACTATATAAGTAAGAAAGTGCAGGCCAAAGAGAACGGGCAAGCAGCATTTAATAAACTAATGTCAACTTGTTTTCAAAAGTGATTACACTAATTTGCACTCCCATAAACCAAAGTCAAAATATTCTCCATTCTCAAAGTGATTTTTTTTTTTTGGTTCAAGGAATGTGAACATTTTGGAATATGTCTTCTTTGTGGTGGTACTGGTGATAGGATCTCATCTTCCTTCATAATTTTTCTTTATAGAAGGTTATTTCTGGTGGGTCTCTGCCCCTCAGAGAGAAAGCCTTAGAGCTGCCAGCCTCACCTGCTTCTGGCTGTGTAGTCTCTGCATACTCTCCAAATCCATCTTAATGGGTCATTAGAGGTGCCTAGAAACTGTAATTATGGTGTAGCATTTCACTGGCTTACAATTGAAGGCTGTGTTTCCTAGACGCCCAAATCAAGTCTATTGTGGAGAGAAGCATCTAGGAAAGTTTGTGCACGATATAGTCAACAATGAGCATCAAAAGTCTCTTACCTTTAGCACAGGGGACCATTCACTCTGAGGTGAGCAATGTGGAGATTTCCAAACATTAGTTGAAATGATATATGAGGAAACCAGCAGAGTGGATGGCATGCCAGTGCCCCTTGGGAATAACTGTAAAGTGATGTATTCTGGGAACCTTTAGCAGGGTGGAGGAGACAAAGCGTGATTTGTCACAGTTCAATCACAGAGTCATTACTAGAGGTGAAGGACTAGGAGTAAAGACAAGCTGGGAAGCAGAGCTCAGGTGGGAGATGGGATCAACCTCTGCTATCAACACAAGCCTCAAGGAGAGCTTTGAATGTCTGGCCAGTTGCCTTAGATTGCAGTCTCTGAAAACAGCCTAGATCTTGAAATTTTAAGTAAGCTGATTTACTGAGTGAGTGTTCTGAGTAAAATCAGGATGTGGGTGAGGAAACCAGGACAAGCGTGGACAGAAGCTAAGCAAAGAAGTAGGTTCAGCCTAAAAGCATCCCATCTGACCGCGTAGGATGCCTTGTGTGTATGTGTGTGTGCCTCAGCATTGGCCCACCCTGGGCCTGCACTGATTGGCTGTTTGGGTGTCCAAGGGAAGGGTCCAGTTGCTGGTGTTTTCCCTGGCTCCTATTAGCTGAGTGGAATTCTGTTAGCGCCCAACAATTACAGCAGCTGGTGAGATTATCACTTGGGTTGGGGAATGGTATATGATCAGGACGGAAACTTACTTGGTGAAAATTGTATTATCTTTTATATAATCTTCAATTCCTAACCTTGATACCAGCTCCATTAGGGAGCCAGAAATGTAGATGCAGAAATCAAAGCAAGCATGCTCCACCCATCCTCTCCTTCTGTTAGAGGGTGTCACTCCGTATGTTACCGATAGGATAGGATGGGAACCCCCAGTTGGCTCACATCTTATTATACTTCCCTTGCCTTCAAAACACCACCTATCTCACTTTTCCCTGGACCACAAAGACCCCTGGAAAGATTCTGCCTGTGCATTTTAGGGAAAAGCCAATCAGGTAGGGCCTCCCTTTTTGGGAATGTTGGTAGAATGTGGCCAGGGCAGCAGCTGAGATTCTCTGTAGACTCAGGGAAGCAGACACTGCTCTAAGGACATCAGCCCTAGGGAAAAGGGTAGCTGGAAGATGCAGGAGGTTCTGCACATGTAGGTAGTGACCACAACTGTTGTTATTTGGATATAGATGATCTTTTTGGTCTTCAGACTGGTAAGTGACTTGGAAAGGAAAAGATATAAGTACAGCATAGGCGAGAACCAGAAAGAATCTGCTAGTCTATTCCTCATCTCACACACTCTCTTTTTCTTCTTTTCCTGATTCTGTATCTCTTACCAAGTGGCCTCAAAGAGCAGGTGGGCAGGGACAACAGTAAGTCCTGGAGGAAGCAACATCAGAACATAGAGATGACCCAGGGCAGGGATTGAGTTGGGGCTGCACTCTATTCCTGGGATTCCTGCTCTAGGGTGACTCCTGAGTGAGCATGGGGACAAAAGAAGCTGGCAAGTGTTCTCTTTTCTTCCTCTTCTGTCCAGGGATTTCAGCTTTGCCTCTGGGTTTGTTCAGCACAGCTGATACAGCTATGTCCTTCAACCAGTAGAGCAGAGTTCAGTTTCTGTGCCAAGGTGCAAGGATCACACATTTCCAGACCCTCCCTGTCTGCTGCCAAGGGCAAGTTAGCAGTCACTGGCTGGGGCACTCTCATTTATAGAAAGCTCACCCATGCCTTACAATAAGGCTTTCTTTTCTCTCTCCAGGCCACTCCTCACTGCAAAGCAAAGCAATGGACCCAATGTTGATGAAGCCGCCATCACTTAGGGGCTAGGTTGCTGCTTGCAAGAGTCTGGGATGAACTGGAGTAAATTCTGCCCACTTTCCTGCCCAGCAGAACTCCCAGAATGTGCCATTAGATGTGCTAAGGCCATTGGAACACTTCCCTAAGTTCAGCTGGAGGAATCTAATACTGGAGGGTAGGAGGCCACATGCCACTGGGACTGTTGTGTCCATAGGGAAGCAGGGGGTTAGGAGGAAAGGGCTGTGGATGTCTTCATCATCAAGGCTGCAACCTGAGACCATGGACCTTTCCAGGTGAGAAGCCCTACTGAGCAGCTGTTAAGGGTGAGTCATCATGCTGGGGGAAACAGGAGGCTACTTGCCATAAGGGTTTGTGCAGGAAGGCACTTGGAACATTGTAAAACCTCAAGGGAGCACAGAGGCTGTGGTATCACCTGGTCCTGACCAATGTCACAACAATGTGTCAACTAAGGGCTGAGTCAGTGACTTGGCTCGATCTGGGTCTGTTGGCCTGGTGCTAGCAATCCCTGTGAGAAGGTCAGGAGAGACTTTATCATTGAGCTTGGCCCCAGAGAGAGAGAGAGAGAGAGAGAGAGAGAGAGAGAGAGAGAGAGAGAGAGAGAGGCATGGAAAGCCAGATGGAGGGTGCTGGCCAGTAAACCAGCATTGTGGAAATTAGAAGTGATTGTAAGAAGGAAGAGGAGGAGTGAGAGCTGGTCTGAAAATCCTCCTCCTGAGCACAGACATCCAAATGCAGGTCCAAGCCAAAGGAGGAGAGAGGCTTGAGCTCTTTTGAGATGGGATCCCTCCTTCTCTCTGGTCCTTTTCCCTGAAGTCCTGCTCCCTGGTCTTTACCTGAAAGCTCTTGGTAGCTGGCCAGTGGCATCCAGGGTTCTACACTCTGCACACACGCTCTCTACCTTTGCTCCTGAGATCGAGCTTGGTCATAGCTTTCCTTAGACCTGTCATAACACAAGGGTCTTCATTCTCTTCTTAGTCTCTTCTTCATAGCCTTGCACAGTGAGCATGGAGTCCTTGTAAGGGAAGCATATAATAAATCCAAAGAGCTCTATGTCAGAAGAGGCTATGTCAGAAAATTAAAAATAGATAACATTTCCAGAAAAATCTTTGCAATCTTGGGGTGGGCAAATGTGTCATACAGAGGAAATAAGATGCCTAATCTGTTGTCTTTCTGGTCATGATACTTGGAAATAACTAGTATTTACATATGGTATACTTACCTGAGGATGCAATGAATATAAGTAATGGTTTATAATACAATAATGGTGTAAAACAAGCATCGGACTTGAGCAAATAGCTTACAAAAGAAGATATAATGAAAATGTGGTGAATGTTTAAATTTTTAAAAAATTACTATAGTAAAAAGACATATTTCCATTAATCACCCTTGAAATACTTCCCCTCACTTTGAAAACAATTATCCCATTATTCTTATTGCTTTCTGAAGCAGTTCTGAAAGTCCTCTTTCATGAGTGTCCTTGATTTCTCTGTAGTGTCTGATTTGATGTTCTGACCTGATTCAAAGTATTTACCTCTCATGGTCATTTTGATTTGGGGGAAGAGTGAGAAGGTGCCTGGTGCCATATCCAGTGAATGGGGCAGATGTGGACACCCTTTGATGTTTTTACAGCCTTGTCTTCCCATTGAAAGGCATTTGGTAGCAGTATGGGCAATAACCATGTAATAAAGATCTCAACATCATTAGGCATCAGGGGTCTATAAATTAAAATCATAATGAAATGCTACTACAAGGTGCTGGAAAGACTAGTACTAAACATGGTAAAAATATCAAGTCTGAGAAAGTATTCAGAATAATTGTAGCTCTGCATCCTGCTGGCCAGGTTATAACATGGTGTGGTTACTTTGGAAAATGGTTTGGCAGTTTCTTATACAATTAAATGTAGACTTGTTATATGGTTCAGCCGGTCCACTCTTAGGTATTTTCCAAAAAGAAATAAAAATATAAGTCCACTCAAAGACTTGTATGTGAAGTTTATAGCAACCGTCTTTTGTCCTAGGCCAGAAACAACTCAAATATCCACCAACAAGTGATAATAAATTCTGGTGTATACATATGATAGAATACTACTCAGTAAGAGCAAGCATGAATGTCATATGTATGTATGTATGTATGTATGTATGTATGTATGTATGTGTGTATGTATGTATCTATCCATCTATCAGAACTGACTCTTAAAAAGCTGGCACTAAAGAGTACATGTTATATGATTCCATTTACATGCAATTCTAGAAGTGATAAAGCTGAAGTGGCAGAGAGGAAATCAATGTTATCTGGACCCAAGGGAGGAAGAGAGCAGAATGGAATGGGGCATACATAAGGTAAGTTTCTGGGACAATAGAAATGCTTTGTGTCTTGATAAACATAGTGGTTAAATAGGTGTATCCATTTGCTAATACTATAAACACATATTTAAAATGTGTGGATTTTATTACCTATAAATTATTCCTCAATAAAGTTATTTTGAGGAAAGAATTAAGGCTACTTTCAAGTGATAAACCTAACATAATGTTCTTTTTAAATTTGTGCTTTCTATGTTTCTAAATTTTCTACACCTATCTCATTTTCCTTTCACAGAAAGCTATTTTCATTGTACAAAGAATGTTTTATCTGTCATGGCAGCTCCACCCTGGGTATTCTTTCTTTTGGAAGACTTAGGGGTGCTTCCACAAGAATTAAATGACCATCTCCGTTTTATCTGCCTATTCCCTTTGCTGATGCCACTTGGATTCTGTCTGAGCTAGCAACTATGTGTGCAGTGGCTTCCTTACCTTGTGGGTGCCCAGTAGTAGGAGGGTTGGCATGGTACCCCAACCTTGGTAGGCATCTGGTCAGTGTTTTCCAAATTAAATTGAGAATTTTCAGACTCTGTGTTAGTAAATTTCTTATATTGTTCTAGACATATCACCACGCATATATATACAAAATAACAGTAGATATTATCTAAATTGTATTATGTTATGATGTATGTCATGTATATATAATAGATATGTGTGGACTCACAGTGAAGTAGGGCCTATTGCAGCCAATTATTGTTCATTTAGCCTCAGACAAGTCCCTTGAACTTTCTGAGGCTCAGGGTCCCTTCTGCAAAGAGGGGGTAACAGTATCTCCCTGCTTGTTGTGCAACCTAAGCAGCATAGTGGCTGACACACAGTAAGTGCTCACTTAGCACACAGTGCTATTGCAGTTAGTATCATTATAACAAATAACAGGAGTATCAGTTGAGGTTAGTATCATTATAAATAACAGGAGTATCAGTTGAGGGGACTGCCCTGGTAGGAAAGTGCTTACTAAGAAATACGCAGGTAAATAGAACAAAAGTTTTTCTTGTCTAGGAAATGCTGCTGATATGATTAGCGCTTAAGTAACATTAGTCTAACAGCCAATCAAAAATTAATTTGTGCATGCATGAGGCCTTGGATCTGAGCCCCAGAACTGCAAAAAAGAAATATCTTCCACATTACTGGTTTTTGAGAAAGTCAAAACCATTTCCCACAGAAGCAGATGTCCTGAGATGAATTTGGATTTTGCTGGCTGCCCTCTTCATTCAGATATCAGGTGGCAGCCAGGGCTTAGCCCAGAGGAGGCTGGCTTTCTCTCAGTGTTTGCTGGAGCCCGGCGGACACAGATCTGATAGAGGTTGTCAGATCTGGGAAGAACAATCGACTTTCTAAGCAGAGCCCCTTCTAGGAGCCTCGCGGTGCTGCGTTACATTTGTAAATGCCAGCGCGCTGCTAAGCACGTCCCCATGAATAGAAGTGTTTTGATGTTTTGTTTTTGGTCGGAGATTGAAGTCCAGTGTCTTGGGACCCAGTGACTTCGGCTGACCTTCCTGCTACATGGACAGGCTAAATTTCAACCCCTGGAGGCTTCTGCACACAAAACCTCATGCCTTGCAAGGGCAGGTGCAAGGAAACCTGGTGGAAATCTGAAATCTTCACTGCTTCAGAGACCTGAGCTCGCTTCTGTCAAAGGAATTAGGTTTCACAAGCCCTTTTTAATGTAGAAAGCGTATCATTAAGGGAATCTGGACAGGGAAACTTATTAAAACTGCTGCCTATAGCAGAGAGAATGCTGTGATGCCTTAAGGACATTAAAGGGCTAATGGTGGTGTGTCTATGTGTAATGATTCTGGTGTCTTAGCAAATGAATTGCTTCACTAGACAGACTGGGTTCCAGATGCATGTGAGCCTGATATTTTACATCTTGAGCGTTCTGGAGAATATGTTTTCCTTAAAACTTGTATTCCAGTTTTGAAAGTAGAAGAGATTTTTCATTTCAAATGTGTTAACTGAATAAGCAACTGTATAAAACCTATGTTACCGTCTCCCCATTTCTGAACCACTGGTGACATTTCTAAATTCTCCAACCTTAAGTTTTTGTGCACAGCTGTTTTTTGTATCATTCTGATCCTGTGTATGTAAAGCTTACAATCAGTTTTGTCTTAGTATTTTAGTCAAGCTTTAGGTGCTTACATAGTCTTAATGATTGTTCTCAGTGGTCAGACTCTTTCATGGTATCATTCTGCTCTTCTCTATTGAGTTTCCCCTCTTGTTTGAGTCCTAGAAAGTTGTGATGGTTGTTGTAAGTGGATTATTTTTATCTTTGTTCATGAGTTTCTTTGTTCTTTTCTTAGCATTTTCTTTAGCTACCTTCATAGAGTTGACTGAGGGAGGCTCTGATATTTGCAAGGGCTTCCCACCCTTGCATCCCCACCCCTTGTTTTTCCTGAACAGCATGGGGCTTCCTCAGTCCCCCTCTGAGCTCTGGCAGTGCCCCTCCCGTGCCACTTGGTCTCTTGTAGCTCATAACTAGGGAGTCTGCTATGTATGCCTCTCATTCTCTGGGAAGAGTTTTGTGTAAGAGCCTATTTGACTGAATTCAAATGGGTGCCACAGAAGCTCTACTTAAAAAAAAAAACTCACTAGGCATGGTGACACGTGCCTGTAGTCCCAGGACTTGGGAAGCAAGAAATCACCAGCAGTTTGAGGCTAGGGCAGACCTAGTGTAACAGTACTGTGCTCCCTAAGCCCAGAGCCCATCTTCTGAAACTCACTAAGTACCTAGCTATCATCAAAGTACCTTTCTGGGCCGGAGATTTAGTTCAGTGGTTCTGGTGCCTGACTCACAAGCTCAAGGTCCTGAGTTTGATCCTGGTAACCACATACAATGCTGGGCGTGGTGACTCTCGCCCACCAGCAGTCAATACCACATACCACAGTGCCGGGTCTGGTGGCTTACCCCTGTAATCCCAGCAGTCAGGAGGCAGAGACAGGAGGATTGCTGAGTTCGAGGTTTGCCTGGGCTACACAGTGAGCTCAGGGCCAGCCTGAGCTATAAAGCGGGACACTGTCTCAAAAAAAAAAAAAAAAAAAGTACCTTTCTGTCTTGAAAAGACCCTCCTCCATGACATATTGTGTCAAATACTCATTCTCTGGAGAGTCAAGTTACTCAAATTATTATTAGCAAGAGGTTGCTTTCCAGATAGGAAAGTTGCTGAGATAGAAGCACCTTGTGGTGCAGGGCTGAGTACTTTGTACAGTCTTTGAATTCCTGGTACACTTGCTAGAAGGTTCTGACTGGGAGATTTCAGTAGCGCTCACTGTCATGCTGAAAGGAAGCATCCTTAGAGTCTCATAAATGCCACATGCTGTGTCTCTGGGGTCGCCTCCATGGCTTCTCTCCTGCATCATGGGCTCCATCCATACTATCCCACTTATGCTCCTTGATCGCCCCAGCCTTATTCCCTCTGCCTGGAGTACTTGTCCCTTTGAAGGAAGCTTAGAGGTCTCCTCTTTCCAGATGCCAAAGTCATTTCCATTCATTCTTTAGCACATTGCCTTTCTTAAAATTTGACAAAGCTTCCTCAGGTATTTGACATTTCCTTTTTTTTTTTTTTTTTTTTTACTTTTGTAGCTGCTTTGATGCTGACTGTCTCACCATTTGTTAATCTCCATGAGAGAAGGGGTTCTGCTTGTCTTATTCTTCTAGGACTGAGCTAGGCAAATAGCAGGTTCTCCTACTGAATAGGTGGCTGGGTCCCTTGCTCAGCAGGCATTTAATAAGTGCTCCTAGGTAGAGATTGTGGAATTTTAAAAATTTAGAAGCAGAAATACAGTATATTCTTAATAAATTCTGATGTTGATATGGCTGTCTGACAGATTAGCAGTTAGCCCAGGAAGATTAGACCCACATTCCTGGCTATTCTTTTGCACAACTGTTTTTGCAAATGCCAGGACAGCTCCCTGTTTAGCATATGTGCCTTGTGCAAAGAGAACACTTGTTAGGTATATTCATTCATTTTATTCATCTGGCCAGTACTTGCACAATTCTATTAAGAACTCTGACCCTGAGATTTTATCCTACTTGTAAACTAACACAGTAGCCTGGTAAAGTTTTATGCTTACAAAAGATAAGCGTCTTTGGATCAGAGATGAAGAATGGCTTCTCGCTCACAGCAGTAACAGTAAACAGAGTATTAGCATTTTGGAAAATGGTTCTTTACGCCCTGATCTCCATAAGGAAACACAAAGCAGACCAGATGATAGTTGGCTACTTAGTGAGTTTCAGAAGATGGGCTCTAGGCTTAGGGAACCCAGTGTTTTTATACTAGGAGGTCTGTCTGCCCCTTCCTCTGGCAGGTTATACCATCTCTATTTTCTAAAGACATTTGATAGGGAAGTATCTTTGATAAAATAGTCCAGAATGAAATAGTCCAGTGTGAGTACAAGATGTATACAAATGCTTGAGTCCCACGTAGAATTGACACAGGAGAGTTAAGGCCTAACTCCCCACCTGAAACGTGAGTACATGTTTTCTAAAAATCGAAGAATGAATTTTAGGAATGATGGAGATTTGAGTAGGAAAATTTTATTGAAAGAGAAAGCTTCTGCCTTAAGAGAGACAGAAGGAGGAACCCGGAAAGTGGGTAACCCCCCTACATCACTTTTTAGAGGGCTTTTCTGGAGCAAAGCCACGAGGTGAGGCGGGTCTGAAATAGGGGGCTACCAGTAAGATTCAAAAAAGGTAGACGGGTTACAATTGACTAATGAGTACAGTAGGGACGTCCAATAAGATTTGAAAGAAGGGCCGGAGGGTTAGCTCAGTGGTTCTGGCGCCTGCCTCGCAAGTGCAAGGTCCTGAGTTCGATCCCCGGAAACCACATACAATGCTGGGCGTGGAGACTCACGCCCACCAGTCATCAATACCACATACCACAGTGCCGGGTGTGGTGGCTCACGCCTGTAATCCCAGCACTCGGGAGGCAGACACAGGAGGATTGCTGAGTTCGAGGCTTGCCTGGACTACACAGTGAGCTCAGAGCCAGCCTGAACTACAAAGCGAGACCCTGTCTCAAAAAGCAAAAAAAAAAAAAAAAAAAAAAAAAGATTTGAAAGAAATGGGCAAACCATGGCTAGCCAATGGGTAAATGACAAGCAGAGTTACTTTAGCAGTTTTGATTGGATAGGGTCCAATGAGAAATGAAGCCCTAGAGGGTCTTGCTTGTTGGGAGACTCCTCCAGGTGGTTCAAAGTCCTGGCCGGATGTCTGGGGAATTTGCAATTGTTGCATTCCAGGGAGGGGCCGATATGCATTTTGACATTCCATCCTGGGAGAATGAGGTCTGCCAGTCACTGCTATCTGGAAGTGTAGTTTCTCACTGATGGTGTTGACCTTTGAAGATGTCCTTTTGTAAGTCTTTCAAGAGCTGGCCCTATCTATCTGCCTACATATGTCTAGCTGGCTTTTCTACCTATAATAGAATCATCTCACAACAAGACACCTAGTAGGCCCTCAAATTTGTTAAGTGAATGAATAACAGGCATTGCATGCAGCATTATATTGTTGACTAAAAGTTAGAGTTTCTGTCATTAGAAGTTCATGCCTTCTTGCAGGGGAATAAGTTGGTAAGACAGTACAGTGGCTAAGTGCCTGTGCCCTGGGCTCAGATATCTGAATTTAAGTCCTACTCTGCCACTTGCCAGCCTTAGCAGTCCTGGAAATAAGGGAGTTACTATTATGGTTTTCCAATGCAGTGGAAAGTGCTTGGCCTGCTGCCTCTTCCCTGGCAAGTATCTAGATAGATGTTATTTACTAGGTGAATAATATGGAATTGTGATTTCTGTAGTTCAGATGTCAGTAGTTTAAGATGTTTTAGTCTGATCTACTCTCACTATTTTTAATATTTTGCCTGGCTACAGTAATGATGCAGAAATGATTGCAATGTGGAGATGTGTTCTCAGTCAGGTAAGACCAGCCTGAAGGTGCAAAAAGGTGTCGGAGAAAAGAATTGGATTTGGAGCCAGATGCAACACTGGGCCCCACCTTCTCCTCTCATTAACCCTGTGACCTTGGGTGAGCCACTTAACCTCTGAGTTCCTTGCCTCATCTGTGCTACAGATACAATCATCCCTTCTCCTTTGCTGAATGTGGTGAGGCTAATGTCAGATGATGGATGTGAAATTGCTTTGTAAAGTGGAAGGCACTGTACTTGAGTACTCGAATTCTTGAAGGTGGTCAGATTTGAGTCTGGGCTCAAACCAGATCATCATTGAGTATAATTTAACTTCCCTTTTATGTCCTCTAAGAACAGTTTTACATCATAGGTATAACATTGACCCTTAAACTCAAATCTCTGCTTTAGAATCAAGTTACACCAGTCAGGTCTGTACGTAAGATCTCCAGTCTTTAGCACTTGAGGGACCATCTGGTGACCAAAGAGATCATATCATTACAAAGGAGAATAGGCTTGCACTAGATCACTCGATAGCTCACATTCATCGAACTCTTTCAATGAGCTACAGCCAATTTTAGCTCTTTACATGAATCACTTCTCACTGAAACTTTGAAGTACCTTAGGATATAGGTGGACACTATCATTGCTGTCCATTTTACAGATGGGAAGACTGAGGGGAAATGAAATTAATGATCAGGAACTAATTGTCAGAGCTGTAGCAGTGAGTTACTTCGTCTGAGTATTCTAAATAAAAGCCAGAATCACCTATCCTCCGTTTATCATACAAAAGGGAAGCCCAAGAGTCATCTTTCTGAGGACCTGTAGTTGTGCAAACTGCTACCATTGTACTTGCTGATGGAAGTCTCACTCGGTTCACAGACAACAAAGGAAAGCAAGCTTTGGAGAGAATTTGCAGACTGCTGGAATGGCTCTACCTCTCCATCTCTGATAAGACACCTACTCAAAAATTGAGAACTTTTACCCTTACCTCCTCTCTTTTGTAGCCACCCTTCATCATAAGCAAAGTAATGCTCTGTCTGCTTGGTTTTCCCATATTTTTTGAGCCTATGTTTTCTCCAAAAATATCTAGCTTCTAGATCTTTCTAGGACTAAAGCATTGGCCTCTAGTCAGCAAATACCTTGTGCTTATAAGATCCTAAGTAATTAGAGTAAGATTTGACTTCTATAATGGGGAGATACAACGGCACAGTGGCTTACAGTACAAAGTTTATCTCTTCTACATGCCACAGTCCAAGTACAGCTTCCCAGGATGCCAGCTGGCTATTCTCTGTACAGCTGTTTGGGACACAGTTTCCTTCCAAGTCACCCCACTGTTCCTAGGGCAATGCTTCTCAAACTGTATGGGGTGAAGGTTCTACATTTTTAATTCACTGTGGATCAAAACTTTACAAAATACAGTGCCAGGCGTGGTGGCTCACGCCTGTAATCCCAGCACTCGGGAGGCAGAGACAGGAGGATTGCTGAGTTCGAGGCTTGCCTGGGCTCTATAGTGAGCTCAGAGCCAGCCTGAACTACAAAGCGAGACCCTGTCTCAAAAAAAAAAAAACAAAAAACACTTTACAAAGTATATAAGAAATTACTGAAAATATGAAGGGAAAAAGAACAAAATATACAAAACACAAGCTAAAGTGTTTTATTATTAGATATAAGGCTCATATACAACTTCAATTACTGAATGTTACTATATGCACTTTCTCGTTGTCTTTACCTATCTCTTTATGGATTGCTATTGGAAATCCCTTTGAACAGCACCATTGTGGGGCTTTATCACAACCTGGGCTGCTATCATGTCCAGGGATAGTCATGGGAAAGGAGAACAGACTGTGGAGGCATCCACACTCTACAGCACAATTATATGTGTATATATGTTATATTGAGTCATGCTTAAAACTATACATTATTGATGTATGTGTGGCTTACATAAAATAGGCCTCTCCCTATTAAGATGTACAATTATGGGAGCATTAACAAACTGTTTAAGAGCCATGAAAATCAAGAGATGGACTCTATCTATCACCCTGCAGATGATCTCATACTGTACCTTACATTAATCTTCCTCCCTTCTTTTCCCTGGAAATCAGTGATCTGATTTCTGTCCCTATAGTTCTAGGTTTTCTAAATGCCATATAGATGGGAGTATAGTTTTTTTTTTTTTTTTTGAGACGGGGTCTCGCTTTGTAGTGCAGGCTGGCCCTCAGCTCACTATGTAGCCCGAGCAAGCCTCGAACTTAGCAATCCCCCTGCCTCTGCCTCCTGAGTGCTGGGATTACAGGCGTGAGCCACCATGCCTGGCACTGTGGTATGTGGTATTGATGGCTGGTGGGTGCAAGTCACCACGCCCAGCATTGTATGTGGTTACCAGGATCAAACTCAGGGCCTTGGTGAGGCAGGCACTGGAACCACTGAGCTAAATCTCCAGCCCAGGAGTATAGTCTTTTGAGTTGGGATTTTTTTTCCTTACAGAGCATAATGCTTATGAAAATCATTATGTTCTTACATTTGTTGATTGATTTTAATTGGATAGAAACAATTTTTTTACTCTGCTGATGGACAACTGGCATCACCTAATAGTGTGGGTAAATGTGAGTATTTGCTTGGAAGTCTTCATGAGAACATGTGTTTTCTTCACAATGTATTTTTAACCATGCTTAACTTAAAAAACAAAGCACTTTTAATTCTAGGTTCATACCCCATTCCTATGCTGTAGCCTGCTTTTCTTGACAACTTAAGCAGTATTGTACTTCAGAGAGATGTGGTTAAGGCTCTATTACTAAGTGGTATTGGTAACTATTGCACAATTTTTGGCAGGTTGCAGCCTTTGTTTCCAGTTTAGTAATTGCTTCTATAAAAGCAAATATTAACAGTGACAAATGATTTAGTTTGGTTTTTTTTTAAAGTGTAATTTAATAGCAACTGAAATTCTTGATTTAATTGCTTGGGAGCAAGATCCAAATTTCCACATTTGTATATTAGCAGGTCAGTGTCACATAGTTAAATAATGAGTACAGATACTGTACTTCCAATTGTAGTACTTGACAAAACTGGGAGGCAAGGAGATGTGCTGTGTGGGCAGCAGAAAGGTGACACCAGGAGATGACAAACTGCCTCATGCGGTCTTCACGGTCCTGTATTTATCTATCATCACAACCCCCATAATCTGCTATTTCATGTTCACAGTAACTTTTAGTCCTCTTTCAGAGCTAAGTCTTTCTTCTTAGTTTTGACTTTGCTTTGTTGTGCTGTCCTGCTTGCAGTGAACTAGTAATCTTTCTCAAGTCATCTGTCTCCAACTGAAATACACACAATTCCAACTAAGGCTTCCAAACAAGTGGAATAAAATAATGACTTCAGGGCCGGAGGGTTAGCTCAGAGGTTCCGGCGCCTGCCTCGCAAGCACAAGGTCCTGAGTTCAATGCCCAGAAACCACATACAATGCTGGGCGTGGAGACTCACGCCCATCAGCCATCAATACCACACACCACAGTGCCGGGCGTGGTGGCTCATGCCTGTAATCCCAGCACTCGGGAGGCAGAGACAGGTGGATTACTGAGTTCCAGGCTTGCTCGGGCTCCATAGTGAGCTCAGAGCCAGCCTGAACTACAAAGCAAGACTCTGTCTCAAGAAAAAAAAAAAAAAAAAAGATTTCATAATATGTAAGTTTACCTTTAGTAATTTTCCACACTCTGTGAAATCATCTCTGAAAAATGAGTTATAGTCCATAAACTATATTTAATGCCAAACAGTTTCTTTTGCTATTTCAACATTTAACTCTTCTTGTCATTGGTTTTTAGCCAGCTTATCTGCTGTTCTTCCAGGCAGGGATAGCACTTTATGGTTTTCTACTTCTCTTTCATTTCTTTGTGCCTTTTCTGTTGCTGCTTTTTCTATTTTCTCTGCTATTATTTTGTTCTTTTTAGAAATTCTTATTTCTGGTTCTACTTCTGCTTCCTCTTTATCCACAGCATCATCATCATCATTATCCAAATTATTCTTAGTTACCTTTTTACCCAATGTCCCCCGCTTTCTACACAGAGACTTCCATGCAGAAAGTGTCATGTCCTCATGACTGCCATCATCTCGAGTCTGGTGTGTGTGCGTGTGTGAGGGTACAAGCACAAGTCAGTGGAGAGGAAGGCAAATCACTAGATTTTTGGTAGTTGGTTGCACAGCCTGGCTCGAGGTGGGAGGATCTGTCCTTTCTCTCAATAGGTGTTTTCATCTCCTTTATGTCTACACCTAGAGTAGGATTGTTATGCCATATGGTAAATGTATATTTAACTTTGTGAGAAACTGTCAAGCTATTCCAAAGTGGTTGTACAATTTTTTACTCCCACCAGGAATACATGAGTAGATGAGTTACCCAGAATCTTAAGCACCACTTGGTATTGTCAGTTGTTTTATTTTTAGCCATTCTAAGATGAGAATTGTGGAGTCACAATATTTCATTGTTGTCCTAACTCCCATTTCCTTAATGATTTGTTGTATTGAGAAGCTGTACACGTGATGGTTTGCTAACTGTATTTCTTTGGTGCAGTGCCAATCATTATCATCTTCTTCTTCCGCTTCCACTTCCACTTCTGTTTCTCCTTCTCCTTCCTCTTCCTCTTCCTCTACATCTCCTCCTTCTCCTTCTTCTTCTAGTTTGGTTTTCTTGCCATTAGTGATTTATGAGAGCTCTTCATATTTTTTAAATCTCAGCCCTTTATTGTATCTTCTTGTTATCATCTTGAGTATCCCACAAGGTTCCATATCATAAGCATGGAACTGTTAATATGTGCATTTATTGGGGTAGGGAGATGCCAGGTGATCTTTCTTGGCCCCCTTCAGCTTCAATGCCCCCTTCTATGCCTCTAAGTGGCATCTCTATGCTCTCCTTCTCCCCTCAGCACCTGCTGGGTCCTCACCACTGCCTCACAGTGTGGATCCAGCCTCAGCCTTGGTCAGACCCAAGGCATCTTAGCTTCCTGACTGGGAATTTCCAGCCTTCCCTCACCCTGGCAGCCAAACTCTGTCCTGTGTCTGTGGTTGCTCTTGGGAAGGGCTTGCCTCTTTCCTCCAGCAGTAATAGAACTCTCTTGTGATGCCACAAGATCCTGGCCCCAGTCGTAGGGTGTTTTTTCTGCTTCTCCTCCAGAAATGATTCAACCTGGTTTATGTCCTAAGATTGAGATAGTTTTCTACACCTCTACCTATGGAAGATAAGTTTGGTTTCCATTCATCTTCAAAAACAATAATATTTTCATATAGTCCAAGTAAACTAGTACGCTTTCCTCAGAGACTTAATGTTTTTACTTTAAGGATGAAAGTGTCTGGGAAAGTGAGTGGGCCTTATGACTTCCTAAGCATCAAACACCTCCGAACCCCTCTAGTCTCCTGTGTTGGCATGGCTTTCCTTGTGAGTACCTGGTAGAAGCCTCTAGATAAGACTTTGCAAGTAGGTTAGTCTTAGTTACTTTTTTCTTGTTGCCAAAACAAAATACCTGACCCTCAAAGTTAAAAGAGGGAAAAGATGATTTAGCTTACAGTTTGTAGGGGTTCAGTCCATTATTGGCAGGCTCTGAGGCAGGGTGGCTGGCAGACAGGCATTGCAGAGGACAAAGAGTTCAGGGTGGGCAGAGGTAGAAAAACAACAAGGGATGACCACAGCTTTTTCTATCCATTGTATCTTATCCAGGGTAGTTAGAGTGGGAAGCATTCACACTCTTAATCCTAGTGCTTTGAGCCTAGCACTGAATTAACATGAGTTAATTCCGGTCACATACTCTAGTCCAGTCACCTCTGAAAAATCCCCACCTATGACTGCATGAGGCTTTGGGGTACATTTGAACACAATCCATAACAAGATATGAACTCTTCTGTTCCAAACTGACTTCCTACTCTGTAGTTGGCTTTTATGATTTTATTAGTTTTAGTTTATTCATTCTCACTTGCCTTAAACTACTTTCTCTTTTTTGCTTTACTCAAGGTGAAACAATCATATAATTTGTCTTTCCATTTAAAAAGCTTTTCCCCTTTAGTAATTTAATTATCTTGTGAGGTAATTAAAGCTCTCTGATTGGCTCAGGAAATGCTATGATTTTATAAATTATCTAAGTTTTTCTAATTTTTATAGTAGGGGTGATGTTCTTTGTAACTTTCTGCATTTGACATAAACATACAAATTCCCACTCTTATCTTCAACTCCCACTCTCAGAGGTGGCTGTTCAAATGAAAACAGCTGATGATATAGTCATCTTTTCCTGCAAAGGATTTTGGGAATGTAGTTTTGCCATATGCCCAGGAAGAAAGGAAGAATGAAATGTAGTAAATAACCAGTCCCAAACTAGTGAGATCTCAAATAATTCTGGGCTTAGAGCAATTGAAAATCACTGTAAAACAGTGAGGATTATTGGTGATGTTAGTCCTGTGGAGACGGTAAGAAATGTAAAAGGAAAGAGGCCCAGGATTGTCTCATGAGTATCCTGTGAATATTTGACAGAGATTTGTTGGGGGAGGTGTTCAAGTGAATGCACACCAGGGCTCTGACTTTACTGGGGCCATGTGGGGAACCAATTGGGCTTTGTGGGAATCACAATGGCAGGCAGGCCCACAGGTTCTCAGCTGCAGCTGTTCGTATTAACCTGTTGGACTTTTTTCTATTAGTACATGTTTGCCATACATAATGATGACATTTATCAAGGGGTACATACACATGACACATCTTAATTCTCTTTTTTCCCCCTACTCCTCCCATCCTTTCCATCCCTTCCAGTTTTTGGTTCCCTTTGCATCTGCAAAACCTCTGTTTCCATTTTAAAACTTCTTTTAGAAAATTCCTTTCCTTTTCCTCTCTCTTACTTCCTTTCATCTTGTTCCTCTCCCATTTGAAAAAGATCTCCCTACTCCTTAATTTTCTCTTTTATTTTGGTCTTTCTCTGTACTCATTAGGAGTTTCTCATATAAGAGATTTGAGTTTCTCATATAAGAGAAGCCATGTGCTAGTTAAATTTGTGTATCTGACTTATTTCACATAATGTAATGGTCTCAAGATGTATCTATTTACCTATGAATGCCTCAAATTTATCTTTCTTTATGATGTGTATAAATATTACACTTTATTCATCTGTCAGTGGGCCATATGGGCCATTTCCAAGATTTAGCTATTATAAATTGTGTTGCTATAAACATGAGGTATGAGTGTATCACTGTAAAATGATGACTTTAGCTCTTTCAGGATGATATCTAGAAGGGGAATAGCTGGATCAAAGGGAACTCTAGTTTTAGTTTTTGAGTACTCCATATTGATTTCCATAGTGGTTGTACTAATTTACATTCTCACAAACAATGTAAGAAGGTTTCTTTAAAGAATATAAATGTCTGGGTTTCACTAGCTATTTCAAGGGAAAATCTTTGGAGATGAGACTCAGGCATCTATTTTTTTTTAAAGATAGTCTTCTTGTGCTCGCTTCGGCA
>PVIC010011248.1:0-42154 GCA_004025085.1 Thryonomys swinderianus
GAGTTAACCTTTCGTTGCAAATGTGTGACGCATATGAAAAGGGTGAGGGTAGAGCTGAAGAGTGAGATGTGTGTATAAAGTGAGGATACACTAGTGATTTGCAGCCTTGGCTCATGGACTATATTTTTTACAGTTTAATAGGTAAGCACATTTGGACTAAGAAAAGAAACAAGATGCTTTAGTTGTATAGTAATTGATGTACCATCTTTGCCTTTCTTTCCTGAGGGCCAGGGCCTCCATAGGATGACTGCACATTGCAACTTACACATATAAATCACAGGCTGCCACCTGTTATTTAATAGCTGGCAGTGCTGACTCAATAACAGTGCAATTCTGTAAGATTGTTCCCTCCAGCCCTGGGTGTTCCCCATAGAGGTAATTGTCTAGAAAATAAATTTCCTGGACAAAGAACAAGAAGTTACAAACCCAAGAACATCTTTTAATGTCTTCAAAGTTAACTTTCTGCTGTGCTGATGTATCTGGTTCTTACTTCTTTAGAGTTATTGTGGTAAATATCATCAGACTTAAGTTCATTTGTGTAATTCTTTTTCAGTTAAAGGACTCTATAATACCCACTGGGCATCTGTAATGATCATAGAGGCTACTGGTTACTTACACCTTATTTTATTTCTTTTCCCGCAGGTTTGTCAGCATCTAAGTAATATATCAGATACAAGGGAAAACACCATCGCAAAACCAATTTGCTATGGGGCTTGTAAAATTCAGCTTTTAAAAAAACCGCTGGATCATCAAAGTGAAAGACTAAAGAAACAGATATTTTGATTAGCTTCTCAAGGTCAAATACATTATCCATTCATAAAAAATTCTCTTTCTGATAAAATTTGAAAAGCAAACAACCTGCTCTGTGAAGATGTTGCATTTAATAACTCTACTGTATCAAGAAAAAAAAGAAGTGATAGAAGAAACAGAATTTTGTACCACTCTAAGAAAGATTTTCCTTGATCTAGAAAACACTTGCATAATTAATGAATACATTGAATATTCTCAATAATAAGATCTGAGAAGCTTGACCTTAATAGATCTTGCTCATTGTCTAATTGTCAGCCATAGTTGCAGGCTTGGGGGACAAATAATTACAATTTCTTTCTTTCTTTCTTTCTTTCTTTCTTTCTTTCTTTCTTTCTTTCTTTCTTTCTTTCTTTCTTTCTTTCTTTCTTTCTTTCTTTCTTTCTTTCTTTCTTTCTTTTCTTTCTTTTTTGAGACAGGGTCTTGCTTTGTAGTTCAGGCTAGCCCTGAGCTCACTTTGGAGCCCAGGCAAGCCTCGAACTCAGCAATCCTCCTGTCTCTACCTCCCGAGTGCTGGGATTACAGGCGTGAGCCACCATGCCTGGCACTGTGGTATGTGGTATTGATTGCTGGTGGGTGTGAGTCACCACACCCAGCATTGTATGTGGTTACCGGGATCGAACTCAGGACCTTGCGCTTGCAAGGCAGGCACCAGAACCACTGAGCTAAATCTCCGGCCCTACAATTTCTAACTATAAAGTAAAGTGGATTCTTTTCTGTAAGATTGTCTGATTTTCTTTGTCTTGGAAATTTAACTTTCCCAATTTGTGTTGCTATATAGATTAGTCAAGATTGATCTGGTCTTGAAAAGTGACTTAGCCATTAGTCTGGGCACTATTATGACTTCAGTGATAAGTTTCTCAGATTATGGCCTTAGAACTTTTCCTCTCTGACTTTGTAATAATAAGCATTCAGAAAGGAAGACTTTAAACTTTCCATTAAGTATAAAGTTTAATGTACTCTACAAAATTTATTTTAAAAGTTTTCATAAGAATTGCACACATACATACAATAAGAAAATCTATTAGTCATTCTGTTCAAAAATGACTTCTAAGAAGTTAGAATATATTTCTGGATAAAGTCCACCATTTTGTATATAGAAATTCAGAGAGAGAGAACAAAGCCACATGCCTGGTACAACAATGTTTCACAAAATCAGTCCCATGCAATTTAATCTATGTGGGCTTAGAAAAACACTAAGGTGCACATAAATTGCACTTATCTGATCAATATATATAAAATATATGCAACAATAAATGATTAGGGCAGAAACTAAGAAAAGAATGAAGGAAAAGGAGATTAAGAAAGTGAAGGAGAAAGAAGAATAAATGAATGTAACAACAGGAGTGATGATTGTGGTACAGTTTCTGCTTGACTTCTAAAAAGTCTGGAGATTAATCCAATGGGGATTAAAATGGCAAATCATTTGTCTTTTTCCAAGTGGATTTTGAGACATTTATGAAGTTAGAAGTAGACTGTTACTGTAAAAACATATGGCAGGTATAGAACTCAGGGTCCCTCATTGGTGTCATCCCAATAAATCAGTAATCAGGGATGATAGCAGCAGTTGGCTACAGAGCATGAAAGGAAGTCTAACTAGATTTGGAGTCTAGTAGGTATGAATATTCATGTATCTCTCTGACTGAAATCCCACAGAACTCTAATATAAGTCATCCTATTCTGGCCATCCTTTTTTGCAGGTACAATTTCAGAAGATACCAAGCAACTTCCTAACACCAAAATTGTTGGATCACACTTAGATAAAAAGGTAGGTTTGCAAAATATGTTGTACATATACTTAAACTTTTCTAAATAGATCCAGTTTTTCTTCAGTCCTTCATCCCATAACAAAGGTTGCAGAGAATGGAATAGTGTATAGGATGGCAAACAATGCATGTGTATCAGAAAGACATCACAATTACAAATTGAAACCGATGAAATATTGGTTCTTCTAACTCATAGCTTCATAAAAACATTTTGCATGTAAAAATTCAGAGAGAGAGAACAAAGCCACATGCCTGGTACAACAATATTTCACAGAATCAGTCCCATGCAACTTAATCTATGCTGGTTTAGAAAAACACTAAGGTGCACAGATAAATTGCACTTATCTGATCAATATATATAAAATATATGCAACAATAAATGATTAGGGCAGAAACTAATAAAAGAATGAATGAAAAGGAGATAAAGATAGTGAAGCTATTCTTCACTTAAAGTTGGAGGAAAAATTCTTGTTTGAAGCTGTTTTATAAGGTTATTACCTGTAAATTGATGATTATCTTTTTCCTTGAATTAGAAACCCTCAAAAGCATGGATATGGAGGCATCTTGTTTTGTGTATCACCTGTCATCTTGACAAGTGAATATGAGAACATACATTTTAAGGATGATAATAATAAAACCACCCAGACCTCGTATCAGAAAACTTTGACTCCATCCTCCCAGGTAACATTCAGCAGAATGGTTTCTACATTGCTCCTGCTGAAGTCTTTCATACAGCACAAAGACTAACTCAGAATTCAATATAAACTAAATGTTCATAATCAGTTCTGCTTCAAATCTCTCTGGATTCACTCTTTCTAATGAACCTGACAGAATCAAGAATTTGTGTGTTGTAGACTTAATCTACATTCAGGGTTATCTTTGTTTGTGTCTGCCTAAGGCAGATATCCATTTTCAACATACACTGGCTAACTTCCTCATCATTTCTTATAGCAGATTCTATTTCCTCTTAGTGACATATTTGAATGTAACATCTAGATAGGAGCTTGCCAGAGTATGATCCACATTATCCTAATAGCAGTCCTGAAATTTCAGGAGAGGAGCACGATAAGTGTCACATCACTGAGAGGAGAGACGGCATGCACTCTGAGTGACACAGACAGGCAGGCGTTATCTTTCTCGTGCTCCTTCCCACGCTGAGGACTCTCATGTCTTGTCAAATCAACTTGCCCAAGACGCCTCCTGGTGAAACGAACTTTTCTGAACAATTTCTCTGAAGTCTTGAGAAATGAAAACCTTTTTCTCTTTCTCATCATCTGCCTTATGTCTTCTTAGAATATATAAGTAAAAACATTCAGACGGAGCCCGGATCCTGGGTTTGACTGCCTCTCAGGCTACATAGGTAATTCCTGAAATGCCGCCCTCAGCCAGCTTCACTGTACCAGGTGGACCTCGTGAAAAATCCACATCTCTGGGTTCATTTCAGGATTACTGAATCAAAAATTCTTAAGATAGCCCAGGAAGCTTTCTTTTCAGTCTCTTTGTGAATCAGCTGCACTATTTGTGAAGCACTGATTAAGTCTTGCATGACTTGCCCATTGTCTTAAACCTGCGGAACCATTTCCTAACCACATAAAAGATGACTGTCAAAGTCTCACCTAGACTTACAGTTGAATAATATATTTCTTTATAGCATAAACAACATTTAGATGGATTTGCTTTTATATTTCCTTTGTTTCCTTAAGAAGGTACCAAATTAGACGGGCATGGTGGCTCACGCCTGTAATCCCAGCACTCGGGAGGTAGAGACAGGCGGATTGCTGAGTTGGAGGCTTGCCTGGGCTACATAGTGAGATCAGAGCCAGCCTGAACTACAAAGCGAGACCCTGTCTCAAAAAAAAAAAAAAAAAAAAAAAAAAAAAAAAAAAAAAAAAAAAAAAAAAAAAAAAAAAAAAAAAAAAAAAAAAAAAAAAAAAAAGAAGGTACCAAATTGGAGGGGAAAAAGTATTGCTTTTGGGGGCAGCATATTAAGAATTTATGGTGAAACAATAACCTTTAAAGTATAACTCAGTGACCAGTTTTGGCTGTGTTTTGAACACACCTGCTCCATCACAACCTGCTGATGTTCTTCATGGCAGTCATTTAACTTCCAAGCCGCAGAACATGATCATGGGTCAAGGTGTCTTAGAAAGGTCTGTTTCCTGAGCTGAGCCGTCGAGGGAATTGTGCTAGTACACGCATGAGCACCTAAAGCATTTGGAACTAGAAGAGAAAAAGTGCAGTCCAGCATATCACTCCCTCACCAGATTCCAAATATTTTCATTGTCCAGTGCAATATAAAACTTCTGCCAAGTTATTGGGCACTTAGAGACCATGACAGATGACAGACCAATAGGGTCTCCTCTTTGAGCTGCTCCTCTTTGAGCTACTTACAGCAGCTTTTCTGTATCTGCCTCACTTATCCCTCCATTATCATTTCAAGACTCTCAATTCAGTTCCTTGTATTGATACACTTTACTTCTGTTGTTACACATTTTTCCTCATTATTAGGAGGATGCTCCCTTCCTAATAGTGCTCCGTATCTATTTGGTAATTGCCTTTGTTATCTCCTTCAAATTTAAATACTTGATCATCTCCTTGGAATATTAAATAAGATATTCTGCCCCTAATAGTCACATTGGTGAGGCGAACGTGATAACCACTATACTACGGAAACCCGTTCACATTGGTGTCTGTACAATTATTATTATTATTATTATTATTATTATTATTATTTACACTTGTTGCTTACTCAGGTTGCTGGATTAACTTTTCTTCTACTTTTTTTTTTCCTGTTTGCATTCCTGGACAGTTGTTTGTTACACATAATTATTTTGCCTCTCTTTAATACATGCTTGGCTCCAAGTTACCTAGTCCTGACTTTAAAGAGTTGATTGACCTTGTATATGCATGTGTAGTTCCAAATTATTTATTTCCACAGACTCCAAAATCATTAAAGGAAGCTTATTCCACCATGTGTTTTTCTGGCTTTTCCCCTTTTTGGTATTACTGAACATTAACAATTCGACACCCATAAACAGATCATAATGTTTTGATGTATTCTGCTACACACACATGATCTTTTCACTTTGGCTACTTTTTAATTTTACTTCAAGTGTATTCTAGTCCATTTCTGTATACGACCTATAATTGTCTCTCCTTATCATGAGGGGATGTACATTTCCAGATCCCCTGGGGTGCATCTGGCATTGTACATAATACCAAACCCTTTGGATATTATGTGATTTTTACACACATACACTGTGATGGTTAAATTTAATTTTCAACTTGATCTGCTTGGGTGCTATCTGGGAGATTAGTGAAACATCTTTTGGGTGTGTTTGATTAAATCATGGAGGAGTGATCTCTGATGTTGTAAACGGCCTTTGGTCCCTTCCTCTATGCCATTGATCCCTTTCTCTACCTTCTGGTACTATGAATTGAGCAGGTTTTTTGTTTTGTTTTGTTTTGTTTTGTTTTGTTTTGTTTTGTTTGCCATCATGCCCTTCCACCATGCTGTTTCTCCACTATAGTCACTCAACCATGGACTAAACCTTCTGAAAGCCTATGTCACTTTAAATCTCCCCTTTTTTAAATTGTAACTGTGGAACTTTGTGTCTCCAGCTACAGGAAAGCTGACTAACATATCTTCCCTCTCATAAAATTTTTATTTTTAAAAAATTTGGCACAGTAAAAGAGTAGAATCAACTAATAGTATAATGAAAAAGTTATGACCATATATTCCACTGAAAGTTACTTAAATTCATGATATTTTTTTTGTTTCCAGCATTTTTCATTTAATATTTCTTGGCCCCTGGTTGATTATAGGTAACCAAAATCATAAAAAAACTGAAAACATGGATAAAAAACAACTGCTGTAAGTTGGATGGGTTTCTAGAAAGAAAGTAAAACAAGACCAACTAGGATTTTCTGCATCTGTGTGTGGCAGAGGACACTGAAAAGTTAGGTTGTGTTGCATTTACTTCCTTCTTTCTGGAAAATTTTGACATCTCAGAAGTCATAGCTTCATGTGGAATATTGTGACTCTGCTGGCTATGTGTGTGTTGAAGGCAAAGGTTCCTGGATGACCTCTTGTATAAGAAGTGCTCACTCAGAAGTTAAAGATGATAATTAAACATAGAATTCATCTCTAGTTAATGCTGAAAGTATAGGCAGTTCTGTACTAATTATTTTTTTCAATCACATTCAACTTGTCCTCATAGAGAAAAAATTAAGTTCTGCTTGTGATTATCTTGCCTTGGGAAATGAAGAAAAGAGAGCGAGTGTCAGCTTGTTTATGAAGAGCAAGGACTGTGATTAAAAATAAAGATGAAAAGGCTCATACTGGTCAGTGATGAAGACCTGATCACAGGAATATTTTGGTTTGAAATATCACTAAATTTTATTTATCTCCTTGAGTGAACTTCGTACAAATAATAATATTAAATCTTGGATTCTCCAAGTGTGTGTTGGCCAAAAGGAAAGTAATGAAATGCCAGCAATCTCTTCTGAACTGGGAGCCTTTGATTCATCATGGCTCTGCTTCTGAAGAACAGTAGATGAGCAAGAGAAAGATTTTAAAGATTCAGCACTTGTTATAAAGTGAGTGAAACTGCTCAGCATATAATAGGGTTACTGAATGAATGACTGTTCAAGGCTTGCTAGGCCTCTTCTAGTGCAACCAATGAAATATAATGGAAACCACTATATAATTTTAAATATTCTCTTAGTCACATTACAATACGTGAAGAGCAGAGAGCTCTTGTTGGTTGCTGCTGCTCCAAGGTTGAATATTGAGTGACAGCAATAGCTGTATTAGTCTTTATGAGAGAAAGAGCATGTTATTGGGCACATGTGTACAGCATCACAGTGGTTACTCTTTGAGGAGTCCATTGCATTAACACTGATGGTCAAGAACGGAGGCTTCCTGAGTTCTGCACGATGAATCATCCCTTCATCTCACTGCTAGGAGTTTTTATATGGTAGACATTCTCTTAAGGGCAAAAATAAAAGTTAGAAAATTGGTGTTTTATATTAAAGAAATGAATCCATGTATCTCCTTTCCAGCTTCCTTGCAACTGGCCTTTGGGTATCACTCCTTCCATATTGCTGAGTAACCCTCCAAACTACTTGGTAATTCTTATTCAAAGCAAAAGCAGAGAACAAGGGCCATTTCATATAGTTCTATCAACTTAAAGGATTCCTTTTCGTCATATTAATTTATCAATTTTC
The DNA here is from genome assembly GCA_004025085.1 of Thryonomys swinderianus. Lineage (NCBI taxonomy): Eukaryota > Metazoa > Chordata > Mammalia > Rodentia > Thryonomyidae > Thryonomys > Thryonomys swinderianus. The sequence continues at coordinate 7,803 of PVIC010011248.1, forward strand.
CCTAAGCAGGACTAATATATGCTAATAGTCCATTTTAGCCAAGCATCAATGTCAAAGCATTAGGCTGAGATATTTCTTCCTATAATATCTAACTGTTGTAACTCTCCCAGAAATTTATAGCAATGAATTGAAGAAGAATGATGTGATACATAGATAATATGAAGTTCCAAACTTCTTCCTGTGATTCAACCTTGTTTGTGAAACTGGATGAAAAGAAAACACCATATGTCCTACAAATGTGTCTGTCTTACCTCTGAAGCAGAGGAAGTGGTCCTACTCGCCAGGGCCAGTCATAAATGTGCATCAAACACAGTGGCATATTGGAGGTAGTTTATAAATAAAGGCTACTTTCATGACCCAGAATACATAACCTCATTCCAGAATTATCAGGACATTTGTTTTGACTTAACACTAGAAATTTACAGAAAATACTCTTATCCAGATTTGTTAGCTGACATAATTCACCTGGGTGGCAAAACAATTTGTAATACAGCCTGAAATCACAGAATTCTCACTTTGTCTGGGTTCCTCAAATTAGGAGGGTCCAATATCATCTCATAAGTAATTGTATCTCTTTTTCTAAAAGCAGAATATACTACTTCCAAGACACATAAATGTTTACAAAGGAGATCTCCTTTCTACTGGATGGTGATGTTAAGGACAAAAATTTATTCTCTTAAGATACTCAGAAGCTTCTTAGGTAACTATACACCAAATATGTGAGGCTACTGAACTTGATGGAATTTATTGGCTTTTTCTGACATATCTAAACACACACCCACACAATGCTGAAACACTCAGTCTGCCACTACTTCATCATTACCATGTCCTATTTTTGTTATTTATCATATAGTGGACCAGCATCTCTTTCTGTGAAACTTCAAGATACTCACAGACAGAAATCAATGATGTGAGCAAGGCCCTGTAGCAAACAAACACACAAGTATTGTGTTGCTGCTGTGCCCAGGTGTACAGCTTCTGCCTGCCTTACCAATATGATCAAGAACAAATGTGTCAGACCAGTAACAATAAACCAAATGCCAGAACCCGTGCTGCTGTGCTTTCCAAAATAACAAACCCCATGCAGAATAATAGGAGTAATCATGTGATTAGAAGAATTTTTGTTGAATGGAATAACTCATTCTGCCTTCTGCCATATTTTCTTTGGCATATAATGAGATATCTGTATTATTCACAAAGCTGAGAGAAGTTCCAGAAGATAATATTTGGTTATGATCCAGATTTAGAATGTCCTCCACAGTTGTCATGTGTGTTGGAAAGTAATTGAATCATAGGACTGCTATACTCATCTGTGGATTTATACATTGATAACTATGATAATGACTGTGTTGTTAGGAAGTGGGGCCTTGTGGGAGCTTGGCTACTGGGGAAGTAAACTGAATAGGTGTATTATTGTCCACAGCTCCTTCCCTCTCCTGCCTCCTTGATACTATGATGTGAACAGCTTTACTCACCTAGGCTCTTCTACCACATCTTCTCTGACTTGAAGTCAGTCAGTTATGCATATAAAAGAGAGAGAGAGAGAGAGAGAGAGAGAGAGAGAGAGAGAGAGAGAGAGAGAGAGCAAACAAACCTCTCTTCCTTTAAATTGTGGGTGTTAGGTAGTGTCTCTGGGATGTTAGTGAGACTAAGATATTGCCCTGATTATTTTTCTCATTGGTAAGACAAAATACCCAATACTTAAAGTTAAAAAGGGGAAGGTTTATTTGGTTCATAGTTTGTACATGTTTCAGGCCACAATCTGCTGGCTTCAAGCAGGGTGGCAAGGCAGAGAACACTGCAGAGAAACTATCTATGGCAAAGCAGGGAAGGCAGAAGGCAGCAAACCAGTGAAGCAGCACCAGCAATAGCAGCAGCAGGACAAATAGCAAGCAACGTTGCAAGTGACAGCAACAGCTTTCTGTCTGTCCTTTATATTCCATCCAGGCTACTTGCCTTTAGGTGCATAGCACTCATGCTTTTAATCTCAGCATTGCACTATTAATACACATATCACACACCCTAGATCCAGCTAACTCTGAAAAGCCCCATCTGTGGCTGCATAAAGCATTAGGGGAACATATAGAAACAAACCATAACAGACATGTTTCTTATATTGTTTTTCTCATAAGTGGAGGTAGCTTCATGGGTCTCTATTTGGCCCTTTCTGACAATGTTTCTTATACCAGACATCTTATACCAGGAACAGGTATGAATTATTATGATTTTAAAGTATATCAATCCTGATTATATAATTGGAGGAAGGAAATTACTTAGATACTGGTAAAATGTATTAACTCAGGAAATCCATTAACCTGGTTTTCATAAATTTTCCTTTAATTGAGAATCATAATGGCATTTTCAGTTTTCTAGAACTAGTATCAGGTCAGATCTTGTGTTTAACAGTTCTCAAGAGGTTTGACTATTCCACTTTTACCACTCCCTGGTTATTTTGTTAAATAGCTTGCAAACACTTGGGGAAAAGCAAACTAGCTATCATATTTACTTAGAGTCACAAAAAACCCTTTATTAAAAGCTTCTGGCTTCATCTGCAACCAGTAGACCTATTGTCTGAAAAGCATAGATCCAGAATCTTAACGAATCTAGAAACAAAATGAAATTATTTAGCTTTCATTCTGGTCGCCAGTACTTTTGTGGATCTGCACTTGGTTTTTTAAAAATCATATTATTAAGCAAGTCTATCAACATTCAGATTGGCTACCTCTTTCTCTCACTCTTAAAAATATTAAGGCCTTTTATTCATTGCCACAGATCCCTGTAGACCAAAGATACTGCTTTCAGCTTTGTTGCCCCTGCAGATAATTATGTTTTCCTTATCACCTGTAGACAAATATGACCTCCAGATGACCACTGTTTCAGAATCTATTACCTAACTGTGAATAGTAAGATTAATACTGAGGCCGTATCTCTCTCTTTTGTGCTCCAAATAACAGTCACTACCAAGCTTTTCTAATGTGGTAAAGTATCACTAATTGTCTTAGTAGTGATAATCTTACTAAAACCCTAGAAGACCTATAGGTTGGAAATTGTGAAGTGATATGTAGTGGTTTTATTTTACTAACCTATCTCCTTTTGAGATTACTGAGTTTTTACTTGGCATTTTTTAATGAAGTATAATATCATTAGTGGCTACATAAGAACCATACGTCATGATATCACCAGCCAATAAAACAGGTATATGACTTTGCCAGGACATGGAAGCCCATCTGATGAGTAAATAACCCATACAAAGAAATTATCTATAGCATCCTTAGAATGTATTCCAACTTTGTAACACAAAAGACATGCATTTGTTCTGGTCTCTGGGAATACATACAGGCAGTGCTCCTTCAGTGTGTGAGTGATTTCTTTTGTTAACAAACATTATACTTTCCTACTTTGGCTTTTGAGAATTGACACTGAATGCCAGCCTGAAAGCAGTAGGAGTGGCAGGGGGGATTTTAAGTAGAACAAGTGCAATTTATGAGTGACTACCCAAGACTTTCTGTCTTGTATAGCTTTCCTTTCAATGAAAGTTGACTTTTTACAGTAGTAGAGCCTATTTTTATTATTTTTAGTGAAGCTTTCAAGATATAGAGAAGCTTATAAAGAAAGGCTACTGTACAGTCTTTATATTCATTATTGTTCTCATTTAGTTCACATCCACAAAACATGCCAGTCACTTTCAATTTGTACTTTATGCCAGTTAACCTCAAACAGAAGCCACAGTCATTGTAACACCACCACAAAGGAAGAGATGTCCTCATCTATCATGGTTTGAATATGATAGCCTAGGAGTTCATGTGATAGGAACTTCGTGTTCAGTGAGGCAGTGTTTGGAGATAGAGCTTAACAAGGTGGATCCTAGACAGAAGTCAGGGTATCTTATCCATTTTCCTGCTGGTGGGCAAAAGTAGCCAACACTTACACTTTAATAGAGGGCTAGCTTATTTTAGCTTGTGTTTTTGGTCCATGGTTGGCTGGCTCCAAAGTAGAAATTGGATATTTGAGGAGCATGTAGGAGGAAAAATGGACTCCAACCATGTAAGCTAGGAAGCAGAGAAAAGGAGAGATGATCCAGAACAAGAGTGCATTCTTCCAGGACATATTTTCAGTGGTCCACCCACGTCTAGACCCAAATTCTAACTACATATACAGCTACTGAGCTCATTCAGGGGCTAATCCATCAATCTGTACAGTGCCCCAACAATGCAATCATCTTTTACACACATGAAAATTTGGGGGACTGATATTTGACACATAAACTATAACAAAAGGTTAAGGTAAATCTCTGGAGAAAAATCTCTGGAGACCTTAAATTAGATTTCATGATAGAGTTGTAAAAACAAGTGGCCCAGAGAGTCAATTTGACTCATCCATTGTTCTCTGGTTTTGTACAAACTAATAGTCTCTCATTGTCACACAAGATCTTGCCATTATGATACTGTAATTCTCACCAGATCTGAGCTGAACCTGATACCATGCCCTTGAATGTTTAAAACTGTGAGCTAAATAAGATCTAAAATACCCCCTAAATTTCACATGTTCAGAGGTGGCAATTTTGGAAGGTGACTGGATTATGGGGGACCATACCCACCATTGGTGCCTTGGCCCTGAAGAAGTTATAAGGAGGTAGGTCTTGTTAAAGGTAGGTCCTGGGGTATGATCGAGAAATATGATTTTGCCCTAATTCTTCCTCTTTTTCTTTGCTTAGAGATGTCATGGGAGGACCAGTTTCCTTTATATAGTTATCTACCATGTCATTTGCATCTTGGAGCCAGAAAACCATAAATGGAACCCCCTAAAAACCATGAGCCAAAATAAACCTTTCCTCTTTGAATCTGGTTAGATATTTTGTCCTAGCCATGAAAAACTGGTAAACTCAGAAAATTCATATTGGAAAAACAAGATTGTTATTGTGACTGTGCCTGACCATATGTCCAGAGCATCTGAAACTGTCTCTAGCCTGCATCTTCTGTCTGCAAAATCCTATAAGCAGAACTTGATAGGTGATTATATTTGGAGATCAGAATAGCAGAGTGGTAATAAGAATGGAGACAATAAAATACAGCTCAAGAAGTTTCAGCTGGGATAAAAACTATTGGAAAGTGGACTAGTGGACATGTATATTATATTTTGGCTGAGAACTTGTCAACATTTCACCCATGTATCACCCTTAGTATGAGGCTAAGTGTAAAGGTGGCAGATTAATTGGCTTGGAAGGAAATTTTTATTCAGACTATGGCATAGGCACTTCTGGCTGCTTTTAGCCAGATATGTAGTGAGAAACTGGAGGAAAAATTCTAGCTAAAATATGTGAAAGTTTGCAACTTCTTCAGAAAGAAAGTGCATTTGATGTTGGAGCAAATGGAAGTATGGTTCCTGGGTAAATTAGTGTCATTTAAAACAAGGCGTGTAGGCATGTGGCTGTAACCCCAGCATGTTGACAATTTAAAGTAAGGAAATCTCCAGATCAAGCTCATTCTAAATAATCTGGTGAGCAGGGAATATCTTGTCCCCCAAAAATACAAAGTGCCCAGGGGTACAGCACAGTGCAAAGGCTATGGATTTAGTTCCCAGTATCAAAAGAAGAAAAAAGAAGAAACAGTAGGAGAAGTAGGAAGAAGAACAGAAAGAGAAGGAAGAATAGCAGCAGTAACAGCAGGAGTCAAAAAGGCCTTTCAAGAAATGCCCAGATTGTACCCATCATTCTTAAGAATGTTAAAGAAGCTCTAAGACTGCTTTGAGCTGAGTGCCCAGGACATTGTGCTATACAGCGATGCCTGGGAAGTGTTTCTCTAACTTCAGTCATCCCAGTGCTCAGAGGAAGGCACTGCAAACATGATCTGAGGAGCCCCAGCTATGCTCAAACTGTTATCAGACCATGACATTGCTCACCAGAGCTTATCTGATCCTCCTGCCAAGCTCTGAATCTTCCATATCTGTGAGTTAAATTAGCTTCTTTTATTTACATTCTCCCTCACCCCAGGTATTTTATTTTAACAATGGAAAATAGCCTAAGTGAAACACTCTGCTAGCGGATAGTCTTTCTCCAAAATTCCACTTTAAAACTTGTTCTTGCTGCTTCTCTTGTTATTGTGGGCTGATCCTTCTAGAAAGCAAAATCTGGATAAAAAGAAAGACGTATATATTGTCATTTTTGTGGCACTGCAGTCCCAGTAAAGGAAAGAAATGGAAATATATTCGTCAAATTTCTTCAGAAAAATAAAATTGATAGAAAAGATACATATTTATGCTGCTATTTCTTATGGGAATGATGGCCTCATTCAGTTGTGGAGCCTGCAAATCCCATGTACATCACATACAAGATACAGAACCAGGAAAGTTTATGTTTGAGATCAAAGATCTGGGAGCCAGTGCCCTCAGTTTTACAATTTTTAATCTGTGTTCAGGTGTTGCAGAGTCCCAAGGACTGACTGTCTGAACTTGTGATGTCTTCGGGTGGGAGGAAGAGAAAGTTTCAGATTCAGAAGAGAGAGGAAGGACTTACTTTTCTTCTGTGGATTTCTTCTGCTCATTGAGGACTAAGGTGGTGTCTGCACATGTGGCAAGGCTGCATCCTCTTAACTCAGGCTACTGATTTCTGTCCTACTCATTATCAGGAAAAACCTTCTCAGGTACACCAAGCCCTATTTTTTCATTAGGACCTCTGTTTATGGGCCAAATTGACACATAAAAGTGATCCTTATAATCAATGAAATAGTAAACTAGATGAGACAATGTAAGATTATCAAACTGAACATTACCATGTACGATTCATTAATAAAAGTGTTGTCACAGTGTTTCAAGTCATAATTTGAATTATACCTCACACATCTGTGGGGAGAGAGGAAGAAGGACTTATGCACTGTTTTCCATTTGCAGTCAAAAATATCCTCAGGATTTGTTAACTATCTGCCTCTTCCGTACTACATCTGTGTCATCTCTGAGCAGCATGGGCATCAGTTCAGAGCTGCGTGAGGAAGCTGAGAGTGAGCAGCATAGATCAGTGATGAAGCGCTGTCTGGGGCACCTGCATGAACATTAGTTGGTGCTCACTCAAAATGAGACAGACAACTCTCCTGCTTTCCTCGAGCTGGCAGCGTGGCTTGGTCAGAGGCTAGCTACCTTTCCACTCCATGCCTATTCTTTTTGTTGCCTTCATTGCCACCGATGGTCTGAGACAACTTGCTTCCATGTCCTCCCTGGCTGTCTAGGGGCCACTCTTCCACTCCACTCCAATTGGAATGCTCCTTGACTGTCCTCCTCTGCTCCTGCCACTTCAGAAGCTACAGCTGCCTTTTGAACATGGGAAAGAGAGCACACTGGCATGGATAAGGTCAGCGACGGGTAAGTGATCTGGGCCCATTGTTAACATCTCCAGTCTTTACCGCTAGCCTTGCCTAAAATTCCCTGGTTCCAGCTCTACTCACACCCTCCCTGGATTGCCTCCATGACAACTGAAGTTGGCTAGGAGCCTTGCACCAATCACATACTTGCACTTGAGCCAATCATGGGCTTGGAACTGTTACATAACCATCACTGTCCACACATTTCTCAGTTTAGTCTAGGTGGGTTCTCTCCGCTGACTCTCCTATGCTGTACAACAGGTCCTGTTAAAATAAAGATCACTTCCTTAGTCTTGTAAGCCTGCTACTGATTTATTTCTTGCTTAATGGGGGCTCCAAAAGTCCTTTAAATCTACTCAGGATTCTTATTTTGAGTAATGTGGAGAGAAGGCTTAGTTCAAAAGAAAGAGCAATAAACATTGAGTGTTAGCACTACAGAGCTCCAGAGATGGCAGGCAATGAAGATCAGCTGCAGAGACTGGCACTCAGCCATCGACTCATGATGCCCAGCACAAGACAGAAATGGACAGTAGTGGCCAGTAGTAGCAAAGACCAGCAGCTGGTCGTTTTACCTGTTGACATCCAACTTTATTCTAGTGACATCAGAAGAGTTAGCTGAGCTGCGTGTTCTCAGTGCACGGCACCCACCTGAATCAAGCAAAGAACCCTGTGCTATGGAGCAACAAAAGCACATAGAAAATGAAACGGTTCAAAACACTCAAGGATACTGACAGGAATATAAGTAAAACTATAAAACTGACTCTCCAATTTTAGGCATCTGGAAAAACAAACAAGTGAAAACCAACCCATTGTCTGGGCTTAACAGGAAACGACGTTTGGGGTATATCTTTCAAACCAACTTTAGGATTTTGAAGTAGCTTGCACTTGTGTTTTTAGATCATCTGTTAAAGACAACTTAGATTAGATTATTACAATATAAAATTCCTAGAATTTATATCCTAAATGATAATAACGGAGTTATACTAAAAAATGGAAAGAAAAAAAAAAAGATTGTGAATTGATATGTAACAAGGTGATCAATTATGTAGGTTCCTAGTTCAAGATTCTTTCAAGGACAATGAGAAAATGTGATTCTAAAATGAAGTTCCTAATTTTATCTTAATTTCAGATTCCTAGAAGGGATATTATCAGTTCATTTAGATAGTGAATCTGATATAATAAATCATCTCAAGCAGTTGAGAGTATGTTCTTCTATAAAGAATTCTAGAATATGACCTATTCATTAATAAGAAAGAATCCTAGCAACTATTGATTGCTTATGAATGAGTGCTGAAGAGAATACGATCCTCTAAAACAGCTCATGTAGACATATGTAACCATAATATCCTGTATATATAAAAAGCTAGAATAAATGATTTGGGTGTTCAACTTAAGGAAATGTTTAATGTTTAAGGAGACAGATATGTTGCCGGGTGTGGTGGCTCACACCTGTAATCCCAGTACTCGGGAGGCAGAGGCAGGAGGATTGCTGAAATGGAGGCTTGCCTGGGATACATAGTGAGCTCAGAGCCAGCCTGAACTACAAAGTGAGACCCTGTCTCAAAAAAAAAAAAAAAAAGGAGACAGATAAATTTACTCTTATATAAACATTATCCAATATAGTGAAACATCCTGTACCTCATTAACATACAAACTTCTGTTTTATATCTGAATTTAAAACATTAAAAAATCCTCTAAAACAGAAATTTTACATTTTAAAATTTCTATTACTTCAGAAGTAGAAAGAATTATCAATCTAACTTAAAATGGGAAGTTTTTCTTCAGTGAATTCTAAGTCATTTAGAATTATTGATCCATCATTGGAACAAATACAGATGTATGACCATCTTGTTTGGAAATGGGCTCAGAAAAGAAAGATGTCTGTGGTGAATGAGTCCAGTAAATACTGGTTTCCTTTTAGAGCCCTGGGATGTGGTAATTACAACTGGGGCCAGCACTGATGCCTGTGCAGGAAGTCCACTAATCTAATATCTGTCTGGTAGGCTGCTGCATCTCTGTTTAGCCAAAAGAAAAAAAAAACAAAAACAAAACAAGGATTAGACTTTTATTTTTTTTATCTTGTTGGTACATTGTATATACACATTGTGATCACACTCAATTTTGAGAATTTGTGCCAGTATATGACACAATTTAATTCTCATTTTTCCCATTCCCCTACCCACCCCAAAGCCCTCCACCCCCTAAATACATAACTTTGTTTCCATTTTTTTATTAACATCACATTTTTTCTTTACCCCTCATTACTCACCCCTCCACCACATTTCCCTTTGCATATTTTCTACTTCACAATATCCACCATACATTCTATAATTTATTAGCACCTGGAAAAGTCACTTGAAACTAAAAGAATGAAATACGTTTTAATGGAAAAAAAGGTTATATTTTTAACTTGCAAAGTTACCACACATTCTTAAAAGTTTGAAGTAAATATCTTTAATTAAATTTCTTAATTTGAGAGAATAGTAACTTCAAAGGCAAATCAAAAAGATTACATAGACATTTTACTTGCTTTCTTCTAATAGCAACATCTTGCAAAACTATAATATGAAATAAGTAATAGGATCAATAAACATAGTTAAAGAGATTATTATTTAGATAATTCAAACATCTTAAAGCTAGGCAGACTTACTTAGCTGAGGATTGCCTTAGAGTTAACTGATCTATATTGGGCTAGGCTAAGCTGCAGACTATAGCTCTTCCCTTCTATTAGATCTGTCTTTGAACAGTAGGGTAGCAGGATCTTGTTCTTTACATGGTGGTGACCTGTGCTCGCTTCGGCAGCACATATACTACATGGTGGTGACTAAAGTGTACAAAGCTTAGGCCAATCATGTGAAAACAGCTGCTGCTTAGCACAGATGGTTATGGCCAGTTGGTCCAAGAAAGACCTGCCATAGTGCAGTAAGCAAATTTTTACATGTGCCAAACTTCAACTGTTAGTCATTGGCAGAGCTGGAACAAGTGCCCAGATCTGTGTGGATTCAAGTGAATAGATGTATTCATATGTGCACCCATGTTTATAGCAGCTCAGTTCATGATAGCTAAACCTTGGAAACAGCCCAAATACCCATCAACTCTAGACTGGATAAAGAAGATATGGGTTTTTAAAAATATATATATAATGGAGCATAAGCCACAAACAAGGTTAAATTAGAGACAATTATACTTAAAGGCACATACCTTGAGGACATGCTCAAGTAAAATAAAATAGGACGCAGGTTTGTAAATAACATATCATTTCTCTTGTATGAGAAACTGAAGGTATAAATGAGGTCCAGAATGTATGACAGGTATTGTGAAATAGGAAGAAATTGTTCAAAGGGAAAAGGAAAAGAGAGGGTAAGGGAAAGTAGAGCAAAGAAAGAAAAAAAATCAATGATATTAAAGGACACTGGTTATGTATGTAGGGCTGGGGGTTTTACAGAGGGCAGGGGAATGGGAAAAAATGAGAATCAAGGAGTGTCATGTACTGGTACAACCTCTCAATGTTGAAAGTGATCATAATGTATATATAGTGTACCAATAAAATCAATTTAAAAAACAAAGTACATAGATTTTTTAAAAGAATAATTAGTGAAATAAATAGATCACAGATAGGCAAATACCAGATCTTCTCTTTGCTATGAGCACCTATAGATGCAAATGAGCTCTAGAAAGTATGACAGTTTTTGTAGAATAGGAAATTTCCATAGGAAATTTGGTGTAGGAATGTAATGAGGGGAAGGAATAAATATGATTTGGAAAGAAAATAAAAGAGCATGTATATAAGGGGTGGGGAGGTGTGGGTGGGTAGCGATATGGGTAAAAATGAGAATTAACTTGTGCCATATACTGGTACAGATTCTCCAATGTTATATGTAATTGTGAGATGTATATAAATTGTACCTATAAAGAATTCAATTTAAAAAAGAATAATTAATATATTTCTAATTGATAAGTGAAAAGGTCACAGGATAGGTGATATTTGTAAATAAAACAATGAAGTATTGAATCTTACCTCTCACTAAAACACATTTAGATATATAAATATTAATTGCACTGTTTTTACATTGGTACTGTACAAAATTTCTCATTAAGGGAGCTGACTAAATCATTACCTTTTTCCATTTCTAATTCTTCAATATCAGAATATCTTCTGATCACATTGTGTTCTGGGACCTGAGAGCTTAACTTGCTCCTTGTTACAGTAAAAGTTTTTCCAGACTTCAATAGCTAATATCCTCTGACATTGCCTTGCCTTCTACTTCATACTTTTGTCTAGCAAACAGTGTTATCATCAAAGATTTCATGCATTTTCATTACCTGCTCCTCCACTGATGTTTTCAGAAGACCTTTCTGAAAGTCCTTTTAGGAAGCTGTCTTTCATGTGTGCATTGCTTTTACAAGCCACTTGCGTGTTTTTAACAAGTTCTGTAATTGCTTTCACATGAGTGTAGTCCCTATTTAATATTCAGAGAGAGCAATTAGTATGAAAGAACATCAGGAAGAGGGATTTGAACATTTCTTCAACTTGACTTTCAATTATGGACTTCTCTGAAGCTGATGAGGATCCCAGAAGTAAGTTTTATTTTATTTTTTTCCAGAGAGATTGGGCAGCTTCTGATGACAAAACTGTGGTGGGATCATTGAGCACTGTGGAACAGGTTGTCTGGTATTTATGAGCAACACAGAAGAACATATGTTAAAAGTTTGACAGTATTAAGTTCTTATAATTTTGTCTTTGGGATGCTGGAATGAGATTTTTTTTATTTAAAGAAAGATAATTAAGAGCCTATTTTATGAAGGAAAATTATGGAAATAACATGATTTATGGAGTATGTATTTTTCCATTTCTTTCTCCACCAACATTATCAATGATGTCTTCACTAAATGTAACATGCAGTGAGGTGAGATGCAATTCATTAGGACCATTAATGACTGATATACCAAGACAGCTCTGAGTTTATTCAAACTGATGGGGGAAGACCTACTCTCAGCTTCATTCCTGTCTTATCAAAGAACCAAATCTACACATTACCAGTCAGCTCGGAATATAAAATTTAGAGTTCAGATTCTGCACAAATCCCTTAATGGAAAAAAAAAAAACATGCTTATATAGTTTCAATGACCAAAATGGAAGTTTAACTTATTTTTCTAAGCATTTTGAGCATTAGTATTATCACTACTTCTCCTGTTTCCATTAGTAGTTCTTACATTATGCCAACAGCTGTTATGATTTTAAATATAACTGTTTATATGTCAATAACTGATTTCCATTTCAATATATTTTAAGTAAACAATTTTTTGAAAGATTCTCTTAGTTACCTAATGTTTTAAAATTGTCATAGTGACTCAATGTTTCTTCCTAAGGGAAATTATTTTGCATTAACTGTTAAACATGTGTTACTAATCAGTTACCAAAGTTTATAATTAAGGCAATAGTTCAGACTTCATTTTCTTGATTAGACTCATTGTGATTTGATTGAAAAGCAACAATCTCACTTAAAAAGAAACAGTTTTACCCACATTTGATAATTTTCAAAATATTTCATTGAAGAATTAAGTTTGCTACTTAATCAGATTTAGATTTTATCTATATAGCAGTAACAAGACAAAACAAACCTCAAAAACAACAATAGTGATGCTAAAAATAAGAACAAAACTAGGATTAGAGGTCCCATTTGACCCTGCTAGGAATATAAGGAATTAAAAGAATAATTTCATAAAGACCTATGTGCACCCATGTTCATAGCAGCTCAGTTTGTGAAAGACCAATCTTGGAAACAACCCAGATACTTATCAACTGAAGACTGAATAATGAAGATGTGTTTTTTCTTTAAAATGGAGTATTACTCTTCCGTAAAGAATGACAAGTTTCATTCATTTACGTCCAAATGGATACACCTTGAGGACACACTAATAAGTTAAACAAATAGACCACAGATATGTAAATACCGCATCTTTTCTCTGGTATGAGAACCTGTAGATGTAAATGAGTTTTAGAGTGCATGATAGATTTTGTGAAATACTAAATATTCAAATGGAATGTGGCAGGGGAAAGTAATGAGGGGAAAGAATAAATATGATTTAGAAAGAAAAATAAAGAACATGTATATAGGGCTGGGGAGTTATGGAGTAGATAGGGATATTGGTAAAAATGAGAACTAATTCATGTCATATACTGGTGCAAATTCCCCAAATGCTAAGTGTGATTGTAAGTCATATATAAAATGTACCAATAAAGAATTCAATTATAAAAAGAACAAAACTTGTTCTTTGAATCTGTAAGCCCACAAATCTGAGAGATGTTCTTAGTACCTTTCAGTGTAATGATTTCTTTTAAAGTATCTTAAAAATAAGTCCTACCTGCTCTTGCTTCAGCATTGCAGAGAAAAAGCTTATTACTTACTACTATTTGTTCAATACGTGAAGGTAAAAATGACCTTTTCATTTGAATTAATTAGGATGATTTCAATAGTGAAGTGTCTCATTATACTGAGGCTGGGGAGTAGGGAGTTTCAGGGTTAAGTGATTACATTTAAGGCCCTGGATAGTTCATTTGTGACTCTGCAATCCTCTCAGGGTTAAATTTCACCTTTCTGCTTACAAGCCTGTAGTCAAAACTAATTTCATAGCTACACACATTGATTTTAAAAGAGAAAGAAGGTACCCCACGTCAAAGTCATTTATATATGGAGGACACCATTTACTCTGTACTTTAAGTAGGTTAATTACCTTGAATTCAATGTTTATAGGCAGCATCTAGGGCTGGCAGAAAAGGGGAGGAAATACCAGAATACCTATGGCAGCAGTGCTATATTTTTATTTACTTTTATAAGCAACAGCATGCTCTGAAGCTGACTTAAGCTAACATATTTTATCAATCATTCCTTAGACCCTCCTGTATCCTCCAAATTTTTGAAGAGTCTTGGCAAAGAGCACAAGTCAGGCTCTCATTTCAAATGTCTAAACATTAGAGTCATGAATGAAGCCACCAAAATGCTGAAGAAAATATGTATTGTTCTATTCATCTACCAGGCCATATTTTAATTTCAATGCCCCCTGGCCTAACTCAAACTTGTAATCATAGAACTCTTTAGTTGTACTTCTTTTTCCTGTTCTAATTACTTTGGTGATGGCACTGTATTTACATAACTCAGATCAGGTTCTACTACCAAAGGAGCTCAGGTGTCAGGTTTCATGACTCAGTGATTAAAATAAAAAACATTCTAGATCCTTGAAATTTCCAAATTCTAAGACACTGTGGTTCACATTATTCAATTATCTATAAATTTTAATATACTTTAATTCAAATTTATTATGTTTTTAAAGATAGCTATGACTATTTTCACCGTCAAAGATCAAAAATGAGGTACAAGAATTAGAGTAACGTGATTTAAAAGAAGCTGTGTTTCAAACCCAGGCTAGACTTATTAATTACAATAGAACACATGAGCTGCCACACACACGCACACACACACACACATGCACACACACACACATGCACACACAGACATGCACACACACACGTATATATGTGTATATATATATATATATATATATATATATATATATATATATATATTCAAAGAATAGAGTCACCAATGAATTTCATGGTGATGTTCCTTGACAATTACTGTTATAATGTGAAACACATAGAAAGAAGATTCAGATATTGTACTACTATCCATATACTCTTCCTTACAAATAGGCCCTGAATGAACAGATGAGAATCAGAGAATATTTTGATAGTACAATGTATTTCCTTTTAGTATCCTTTGAAGACAACTGTAATTTACCAAAGGTGTCAGTGCAACGTTACAAACTGTTGGATTGATGAACAGTTCATCAGTTCCTGAAGGAATATTTCCCTGTCAAATTAGATTCTCAACTGTTGTGCAAGTGTCTTTCTCTCTCTGGAATGCAAATATGTTTTTTATGACTCTCATCATGCTTGGCTGCTTAGGTTCTGTGGTTTATTTCAATTCACATTCTTAATGACTAGACTTCAGGAAATGTATACTACTAATGAAATGCACAGCAGTAATATTTACTGTGACAGAAATGAAAAGGTCATCTTATTCCATTACTTCCAAAGAAACAGCACCCCATGAATCATCAATTCCTACTCTTTTTAATTTAATTTGTTGTTGATGATTTTAATTAATCTGTCAACATGCTGTATATGATCTAAAATTTTCTTTGTTATATATTTATCAGTAGATATATTCCATTTATTTATTTACTAAGGAATGGAGTCTTCACAAACCTCTATCCCTGAGTAAATGAATAGAGCAGATCCCCTGCTTACTTTTATTAAAAATAAAGTGTGTATCTGTGTGAAATGTATTTTTATTATGTTAGACTTCTTCCATGGTCTTGATCACTATAAAATTATCCAGATTTTCTCAATTAATAAAAGTGAAAGAAATCTTGAATTTCATTTTATTTTTTATGTTACTCCCATATGCAGAATAATGTTTGGAATGAGTAGGAAATTTTAATAAATGGATGAATCCATGTTGCCTATTTCTCATATATGATTAGTAGCTAAGGTTTTTGGATTTATTAGTAGGATGTTTGCTCTTCTCTGTGGTATCAACTACTAGGATTATGGGACTTAAAATTTGCTCAGATTAATCTAATATTTAGATTAAGGATGTCTGCCCTGCCCTACAGGATCTTCAACTACAGGGATTACTGTGGATAATCCTCCTGTTTTATGCATGTGAGGATTATGGGTATGAAGCCTTTTTACCAAATAAAGGTGCAGGTAACTCAGGGCTTTGGTGCCCTCTCTACTTTTGTGGTATTTGGCCTTTTACTGATGCTGCTCAGAGTAGCAAGAGCCAAGCCTATGCTCAGCTTTTTCCTCAAAGTTATGATTTTGTTGTTTGTTGGTTGATAATTCTTTTGGTGTGAGACTCATGGGGAACTGGAGCTTGCCACGAGGGTTCTGCCTGAGGCCTCTTACCCTGTCTCTCACATGTAATTTTTAAAATTACTTGTTAATAATTAAACTGTGCCACAGGATTCTTTGAAAATGAGAAAGAAAAAAAAAAAAAAACAGACACAAAGATCACCACCACAGGGAAATTCAGAGAAAAGGGAAATAGAGCAAACTGAAACTCAAACACCAGGACTCTTGGAGATGGTAACTAAAGCAGATCTAGTAAAATGAAAATCAGAACTTATCTCTGAGATCAAAAGAGAGATACTGTCCACAGTGAAAGACATCATTAAAGAAGAGATCAGTGAGATGATAAAATCCAAGATAGCAGAAGAAATGGAACCTTTCAAACAGCTTCAAGCAGAGCTCCAGGTGATGATGAAGGACAACAAAAGTTTGTGAAGTAGGATGAATGAAGCAGAGAAGTGAATCTCAGACCTAGAGGACAGCATATCAGCCAATGAGCAGGAAAGACATAATCTATGGAAAACGGCAAGGGACCATGAGAAATCAATCCAACAGCTTCTAGATGACTCAAAGAAAAATAATATAAGACTGACTGGAGTCACTGGGGAAGCAGGAGACAGTGTAAAAGACATAAAAAAAAAAAAAAAACAGTTGTCAGAGATAATGGCAGAAAACTTCACAGAAAAAGAAATGGAAATACAAATGAGGCCTGTAGTACTCCAAAAGGTCATGACATAAAAATATCTACACATAGACGTATAATTATCAAGGTTCCAGGTACACAACAAAAGAATGACATACTGAAAGCAGTGAGAGAAAGGAAAAAAGGAAGAAAATCACTTAAAAAGGGAAGCCCATTAGGATCACAGCAGACTTATCAACACAAACACTCAACATGAGAGCCTGGAGGGAAGTATTTCAAGTATTGCAGGAAAACAACTTCCAACCTAGACTGTAGTATCCTGCAAAACTATCTTTCAGAATAGATGGGAAAGTAAGACACTTCCATGATAAAGAACACCTGAAAAACTTTGCAATTATGAAACCAGCACTCCAAAACATTCTAAAGAACATCTTAGAAAAACACAAAAAATTCCATACCCACAACACCCAGGAGAGTGAATTAATTGGGCAAATGAGAAACTAAATAGAAAAGGGGAAAAGCAAGGAAGAAAAGAACCAAAAACAGGGAAATATGGCAGCTCTGAATATGTCCATATCAGTCATAACCATTGATGCCAACGGACTCAATGGGCCAATGAAAAGACACAGACTAGCAGATTGGATCAAGAAGCAAGATCCTACAATCTGCTGCATACAGGAAACACACCTAATTCAGAAGGAAACCCATAGACTGAAAATAAAAGAGTGGATAACAATCCTCCATGCCACAGGAAACTGCAAACAAGCAGGAGTGGCTATCTTGTTTGCAGATAAAATAGATTTCAAACCCAAACTGATTAAAAGAGATAAAGAAGGTCACTATATTCTTGTATAGGGAACTATCTAGGAGAAAGAAATAACAATCATAAATATTTATGCACAAAACTCTAATGCACCCAACTATATAAAACAAACATTGATGAATGTGAAAAGCTAGATAACCAAAAATAAAATAGTAGTAGGGGAATTTAATATTCCACTGTCACAAATTGACAGATCAAATCAATAAGGAAATACTTGAGCTAAATCAAACTTTTGAGAAAATGGACTTAATACATGCCTACAGAATATTTCACCCTACAAAGCAAGAGTATACATTCTTCTCTACTGCTCATGGATCATTCTCCAAAATAGATCACATTCTAGTTCATAGAACAGGCTTAAGAAAATGCAAAGGAATCGAAGTTATCCCCTGCATACTATCAAACCATAGTGCCTAGAAACTGGAGCTGAATAGCGGAAGAAATTCCAAGATCCTCACAAACACATGGAAATTGAGCAACACTCTTTGACCAAACAATGGGCCACAAAATAAATTAAAGAATAAATTAAACAGTTTCTAGAACTAAATGACAACCCCAGTACAACCTACAGGAATTTATGGGACACAAAGAAAGTTCTACAAGGGAATTTCATAGCAGCAAGTGCTACATTTTTAAAATAGAGCAAACTCAAACAATCTAATGATGAATTCAGACAATTAGAAAAAGAGAAGCAAGACAAACTCAAAGCACATATTAGAGAGGAAATTATAAGGATCAGAGCAGAAATTAATGCAATGGAGACAAAGAGAACAATACAAAGAATCAATGAATTGAAGAGTTGTTTCTATGAAAGGATAAAAAAAATCGACAGACCCTTAGCCAACCTTATCAAACAAAGGAAGGAAAAGGCTCAAATCCATGCTATAAGGAATGAAAATAGGAAAATCATCACAGATCCAGTGGAAGTTCAAAGGATAATAAACATGTACTTTGAAAACTTGTACTCCAAAAAGATGGACAATCTAGAAGAAATGGAAGGATTCCTAGACACATATGAACTTGCAAAGCTAAACAAAGAGGATATAAAAATGTTAAACAACCCGATAGCAATCTGGGAAATTGAAAATGTAATAAACAACGTACCAGCAAAGAAAAGTCCCAGTCCTGATGGCTTCACTGCTGAATTCTACAAAACTTTTAAATAAGAGTTAATGCCAGTACTTCTCAATCTTTTTAATGAAATTGAAAGGGAAGCAATACTCCCCAACTCATTCCTTGAAGCATCCATCACCTTGATTCCAAAGGCAGGGAAAGATCCCACCAAAACCGAAAAGTACAGACCAATCTCTCTAATGAACATTGACACAAGAATCCTCAGTAAAATACTGGCAAACAGAATACAGAGAGCTATCAAAAAAATCATACACCATGATCAAGTTGGATTTATCCCAGGGATGCAAGGCTGGTTTAACTTACATAAATCAATCAATGTAATACACTATATTAACAGACTCTAGAACAAAAATCATATGTTCATCTCAATCAATGCAGAAAAAGCATGTGACAAAATCGAACACCCATTCATGATCAAAACCCTATAGAGAATCAGAGTAGATGGACTTTTTCTCAATCTGATACCAGCCACTTACGAGAAACCAACAGCCAACATTACACTTAATGGGCAAAAACTGGAACCTATTTACACTAAGATCAGTAATGAGACAAGGATGCCCGCTGTCAGCACTCTTATTCAATATAGTGCTGGAAACATTAGCCATAGCAATCAGTCAAGACAAAGATATAAAAGGAATAAAGATAGGAAAGGAAGAGGTTAAACTGTCATTATTTGCCGATGATAGGGTACACTATCTAAAGGTTCCTAAAAACGCAGCCAAAAGGCTGC
Organism: Thryonomys swinderianus; assembly: GCA_004025085.1. Lineage (NCBI taxonomy): Eukaryota > Metazoa > Chordata > Mammalia > Rodentia > Thryonomyidae > Thryonomys > Thryonomys swinderianus. The sequence goes on from PVIC010011248.1 coordinate 27,399, forward strand.
TAGACTTAATTACCAAATTTAGCAATGTTGCTGGATACAAGGTCAATGCTCAAAAATCAACAGCTTTTGTCTACAGAAACAACAGGCTCACTGAAAGAGAAATTGGAGAGTCAATCCCTTTCACATTAGCACCCAGAAAAATGAAATATCTAGGAATCAGCCTAACAAAGGAGGTGAAAGACCTCTACTCTTAAAACTATAGGGCCGGGTGTGGTGGCTCATGCCTATAATCCCAGCACTCGGGAGGCAGAGACAGAAGGATTGCTGAGTTTGAGGCTTGCCTAAACTACATAGTGAGCTCAGAGCCAACCTGAACTACAAAGCGAGACCCTGTCTAAAAAAAAAAAAAAAACTGTAGGACTCTGAAAAATGAGACCGAAAAGGATATCAGAAAGTGGAAAGGCATCCTTTGTTGCTGGGTAGGGAGAACCAACATCATCAAAATGGCTATACTCCCAAATCTACTATACAGATTCAGTGCAATTCCCATTGAAATTCTAACACTGTACTTCACAGAGCTAGAGAAAATAAGCCAAAAATTCTTCTGGAACCACAAGAAACCTAGAATAAGAAAAGCAATTCTAAGCAAACATGACATGACAGAGGGTATTACAATCCCCAACTTAAAACTCTACTATAAAGCCACTGTGATAAAAACTGCAAGGTACTGGCCAAGTAACAGACCTGAGGACCAGTGTAATAGATTAGAAGATGCAGAAACAACCCTGGGTTCACTAAGCCACCTTATCTTTGACAAAGGAGCCAAGCATCCTCAATGGAGGAAATTAACAGCCTCTTTAACAAATGGTGCTGGATAAACTGGGCTTTAACCTGCCAAAAACTAAAACTAGACCTATTTCTTTCACTGTGTAAAACCTAAATTCACAATGGATTTGACACTTAAACATTAAAACAGAAACAATAAGCCTGCTAGAAAACAGGTCAGGTAAAACTCTTGGAGACATTGGCTTAGGCAGATACTTCATGAATAAAAGCTGTATAGCACAAGAACTAGCAGAAAGAATCAACAAATGGGATCTCATCCTACTAAAAGGCTTCTGCACAGCAAAAGAAGTTGCTGGCACTGCTAAAAGACAAGCAACATGGGAAAAAATCTTTACTAGCTGTTTCTCAGACAAAGGCCTATTTCTAGAATTTATAGAGAACTTAAATAAATCAGTTCCCCCAAGTTTAAAGACCCAATTCAAAAATGGGCATCTGAAATGAACAGACACTTCTCAGAGGCAGAAGTCAAAGCAGCCAAGAAGCATATGAAGAAATATCCAACATCACTGGTCATTCGAGAGATGCAAATAAAAACAACACTGAGATTTCATCTCACTCCACAAAGAATGGCCGCAATTACAAAATCAACCAACCATAAATGCTGGTGAGGCTGTGGGGAGAAAGGAACCCATCTCCACTCTTGGTGGGATTGCAGACTTGTGCAACCATTGTGGAGATCTGTGTGGAGATTCCACAGAAAATAGGACTAGAGGTCCCATTTGACCCTGCTACCCCCCTGCTAGGAATATGCCCAAAGGAAATTTAAAAATCACATTGGAAAGACAGATGTACGCCCTTGTTCATAGCAGCTCATTTCATGATAGCCTCATCTTGGAAACAACCCAAATGCCCATCATCTGGAGACTGGATAAAGACGTGTTTTTTTTTTTTAATGGAGTATTATTCTGCCATAAAGAATCACAAGATTCATTTATTTCTGTGCAAATGGATACACCCGGAGGACACACTAATGAGTGAAATCAATAGATCACAGATATGCAAATACTGGATCTTTTCTTTGATATGAGCCCTATCAATGTAAATGAGCTCTAGAAAGTATGAACATTTTTGGAGAATGGGAAATTCCCAAAGGAAATTTGGTGTGGGAACGTAATGAGGGGAAGGAATACATATGATTCTAAATAAAATAAAAGAGCATGTATATAGGGGGTGGGGAGGTGTGGGTGGGTAGGGATGTGGATAAAAATGTGAATTAACTTGTGTCATATACTGGTACAAATCCCCCAATGTTGTGTATGATTGCAGCATGTATATATGATGTACCAATATAGAATTCAATTAAATTTAAAAAGCAATGTAACTGGGCCAGAGATTTAGCTCAGTGGTTCTGGCGCCTGCTTCACAAGCACAAGGTTCTGAGTTTGATCCCTGGTAACCACATACAATGTTGGGCGTGTTGAGATGCCCAGCAGCAATCAATACCACTTACCACAGTGCAGGGCCTTGTGGCTCAGGCCTGTAATCCCACCACTTGGGAGGCAGAGACAGGAGGATTGCTGATTTCGAGGCTTGCCTGAGCTACATAGTGAGCTCAGGGCCAGCCTGAACTACAAGCGAAACCCTGTCTCAAAAAAAAAAAAAAAAAAAAGTAAACAGAGCCTGTGTATATAGGGGTGGTGATTGTAGGAGTATATAGGGGTGGTGATTGTAGGGAGGGCAGGTGAGTGGTGAAAAATGAGAAGCAGGATGTGTCATGTACAGGTACAAATTCTCAGCATGATTTTGATTGTGATGTGCGTCTAGAATGTACCAATAAACTCAGTAAAGGAAAAAACATAATAAAAATACATATAAAAAAGGAAATTAGAGTGAGTGTAGCTGCCCATCTGGTTCATGGAAACACCAAAGTGTGTCCTTTGCCACCATAATTGTGAAAGATAAATGCTGTGAGTCCATGCAGGACAGAGAAAGCCATAGCAGTGCAACTAAAACCTGCCGGAAAATTTCCAGAAGTGCTTCAGGAAGTGACAGGAAGTGATGAGAACTATAAGATAAGTGTGTTTGAGGCAAGGGGGAGTATATTGAGTTGTATTACTGTGATGTGCCCTTTACTAAAACATATTTTTAAAAGAATATAAAAACAAAGCTTATTTTTTTATCATACCACACATATCTACTCCTTCCCCAAAATAGAGTATGTGCACATTGTGAAGAAGCACATATTACAAGATCTTGTCTATGTATACTGTTCTTCATATACACATAGAAGTGATATGCAGCCTAGTGACATTCCTCTTCTATATATCTTCTTAAAGTTGGGATGAAAAAAGGTAAGAGCAGGAGAAAACAAAAGTAACTATTTCTCAGACTACCAAAAGACTGTTGCTTTTTTTCTTGTTCCTTTTTATTTCATATCTCTTTTTGTGCATCTATCCATTTATGAAATATATAATCTAATTTCAGTTAATAGGTGGTTAGTACCTTCCTTTCCTTTTCCAATTAATAAAGAACCAAGTTTATTAACTCTTTGTCACATTTGACTTATTAGTTGAAAAGAGGTAGTCACATAAATGTCCAATCATCACCAAAATACTCACAATCCTGGAAAAAATGATTCACATGCAATGTATGACTATTGAATGACTTTGTGATCTATTTCACAGAATACATTTAAAAGTACAGTTTTAAGCCGGGCATGGTGGCTCACGCCTGTAATCCCAGCACTCGGGAGGCAGAGACAGGAGGATTGCTGAGTTCTAGGCTTGCCTGGGCTACATAGTGAGCTCAGTGCCAGCCTGAACTACAGAGCGAGACCCTGTGTCAAAAAAACAAAACAAAACAAAACAAAAAAGTATAGTTTTAAGGGTTGCTGGGATTTAGCTCAAGGGGTACTGTACCTGTGTTAGAAGCAAAAAGGCCCAAGTTTGATCCCTGGTACAAAAAGAAATTAATTAATCAATTAAATAATAACAGTTTTAACAACTGAGTTCTTACTTAAATAACAAGACATGGCTACTAAATGAAAAAAGTGAAAGATGCACAGGAAATTAAAAAATGATGGGGGTGGGAGTGTAGCTCAGTGGTACTACAGCTGCCTGGCAAATGTAAGATCTTCAGTTCAATCCCTGCTTCTAGAAAAATACATGCCAAACAAAAAATGATGTCATACTTTAAAGAAGTGTAAAGTACCTAATATAATTCATTCAAAGGTACTGTGCATTTCTCTTGACAAATTCTCAAATCTCTAAGACAGAAAAATAAATGCACGTGTTTTTAATTTATAGCAGATCTCTCTCCTTTACCTGAAACTCATGCTGCTGGTTCCAGGCACTAAGAGACAGAGTGCAGAGTGACCTGGATTAGAAATAAGAATATCCTGGTTCTAACGAGCTATGCCATTAACTCCCTTTATCACCTTTGAAAGTTAACTTTCCCTCTGTAGGCCACCTTCTCCACACGAATTAAGTGAAAATGTTGCGACAAGATGCTCTCAGAGGTTTTCATCCATCACAGGGCATTCTGCGATCCTTGACTCCCACTGCTTAATATTTCCTATTTCTGAGAGGCTGAGCAGGAGAAGAAATATCAAAAGGAAAAAGAGTTAGAGATATATCACAAGACAACATATTAGGAAGACTGTAGCACGAGTTTCTCTCAGAAAAAAAAAACTGCAGAGAAATGATAGCTATTTTTGCAGTTTGGATGAGTATAGCTCTTTTTGGGAGCAAGAGATGTCAGACATGAGGACTGGGCATGTTATGCTGTCCTGCTACTGCAGGTTCACATTGCTCTTAGAAATCATAGAAGATGTGTTGTAGAGGCAGCTACCTTTCATACACATAATAAAAGAAAGGAACTTCAGCAGTTAATGTAAACACAAAACAAACTATAATTAGTATGGTCCCTGAAATAATCCAAACAAAAGTGCTCCAGAATGTAATAGGTGCCATAAAAATCTTCTGCTTAATTCTACACTGCAGTCTGAGGAGACAAGCACTTCCATGAAGGCTTTGGCCTTTGCAGAAGGAAAGCAGTTTGGGACACTTGAGAGCCTCTTGCAATGCCACAGCAGACTGCCCCCAGGGCAGTCACTTGTCTACACATGGAAGAGTGTTTACGATCTGTTCAGTCCTCTCTTCAACTTGCAACTGTGGCAAAAGGCACAGGTAAAAAGGGTAAACGTTTGGTGAAAGCAAATGAAAAGCCTTACCTTCAGGGTGTAACCCATGGGGTAAGATGTGTAATGGGTTGTGAACACAGCACGATTTCTGGGAAGGAAGACTGGCATTAAGGAATGTGCCTGCGACAGTCCTACGACTTACCACACTGACAATGCAGTCTCCGAAATCAGTCCATTTTCTCATCTACACACATGTAGGAATAACCACTTCATGTTAACCTCCGTGCGAGGTAGCAGGCTAAATGTTAAGACGAATGATGCTCAGTGCTGGAGCATCAGGGTAAAAGAAAGATAAGGTAATGGGTTAAAATATTAAAGCAATATAAAGCAGTAAGTAACAAAGGCTTCACCAATATAAATTTAGAAGATTTGAAAATGAATAAAATGTTTCTTTCTGCTGGAGAACATTACAAAATTACAGAGAAAGAGGCATTTGAGGTAATCTTTAGAACTCCATTGTAAATGTAAAGTCTATTAAAAAGGAATGTGTGGCTGGAGATTTAACTCAGTGGTTCTGGCACCTGCCTAACAATCCCAAGGTCCCTGGTTCAATCCCTGGCAAGCATATACAATAGTACCAGGCATGGTGAGTAACGCCCAACATCAATCAGTGCTACATACCACAGTACCAGCTGTGGTGGCTCACACCTGTAATGCCAGCACTTGGGAGGCAGAGGCAGGATGATTGCAGAGTTCCAGGCTTGCCTGGGCTACATAGTGAGCTCAGGGCCAGCCTGAACTACAAAGTGAGACCCTGTCTCAAAAAAAAAAAAAAAAAAAAAAAAAAAAGCAGCATGTTCAACATAACAGATATTCATTCAATGCCATTTCAAAAGCAGAGAAAAGTAGTGCAGAGAATATATTATTTGGAGTCATAAAAATACAATAAGTCCTTAGCATACTGGAGTATTTTTAAGTACATAAACAGAAGAATGTTAGCCAGGACTGGGGACTTAGCTCGGTGCTGCTGCAGCTGCCTACTGAATGACAGGTCCTGAGTTCAATCCCTGGTACAAAAAAAAAAAAAAAAAAAAAAATTAATGTACATTAGTACTAAAATATTTTATTTTGTTTTATCTTTTTGTTGACATTCTATAAGCATTTCTTACATTTTTTCCATAGTTTAAATGAACATGAATATTTAATGAATATATTGTTAATACTCCCCAAAGTATCCTCCACTAGGAGATGAAGACATTCTGGGCATCTCAGAGTAACAATACAATAAAGATCAATCAGTCTTGAAGAACCTCAGGTAACTTTATTGAATTCATAATACTTATTTGGAATGGGGGGGGTTTCAAAACTCAGCTTCACAGAAAAAAATAAATCCTGTTGCCTGGGTTCCTAGTAAGACTTTTCTGTATTGTAGAAATCTGTATTGACATTATTCAGCAAGGGTCCTTAAAAAAAAGGTTAGAATTGGGCCGGAGGGTTAGCTCAGTGGTTCTGGAGCCTGCCTCGCAAGCGCAAGGTCCTGAGCTCGATCCCCGGTAACTACATATAATGCTGGGCGTGGAGACACGCCCACCAACAATCAACACCGCATACCACAGTGCCGGACGTGGTGGCTCACGCCTGTAATCCCAGCACTCGGGAGGCAGAGACAGGAGGATTGCTGAGTTCACGGCGGCTTGCCTGGGCACCATAGTGAGCTCAGGGCCAGCCTGAACTACAAAAAAGCGAGACCCTGTCTCAAAAAAAAAAAAAAAAAAAAAAAAAAAAAAAAAAAAAAAAAAAAAAAAAAAAAAAAAAAAAAAAAAAACACGTTAGAATAAAGCAAACCCATGAGTTGAGGAGGTCTTGCGTGTTGCTCTGATTTCAATCTATGTATTGAATTCACTCCAGGGCTTCTGACTACCCGGTGCCCCGTGTGCTGAGACAGTCTATTTTATCTACCAGCAACCTGGGTCAGCCACGGAGAGGTTCAAACTGAGCGCTCCAGCTCTAGAGTCCAGACGACACTATTTAGTCTGCAGTATATTCTTTTCCCACAAATCACACCCCTGTGTGTTTTGCAACAAGAGACAGAAGTTTACCTTTGGGAAAAACTGGAGAGTGTAACATGGACCGTGTACAGAAAGTAAATGGAAGACTGACAAATGATTTATCAGAGAATCCGAAGGAAGTGCTCATAAAGGAAATTCAATGTGATAATTGATTTTTCCCCTCAGCACTATTTAAGAGTTTGTAAAGTCTAAAGATTGCTGGTAGTGTCATCTGTAGGAGTGGGGAGGGACTGAAAAATAAAGAAGATTTAGAACATTGTGTAAAGGGGTGCTTGCACTCCAAGTCTTTATTCTCAATTCTTTTAGCCTTTATTTTGTTTTCCTTTGAAAGGTAGAATCAGAGGGATGTCTGGCTTGGGAGTAAAGTAAGAGTTTCTACTTGCACTTGAAACCTCAAATAAATAAAACTCTGCCTCCAATTAATACAGCCCTTAACAACTTTTCCATAAGAAACTCCAAGAAATAAACAATAGTCAGGTTGGTGCAAAGTTCTTTTCTGAAGACAGCTGGGAACTGCTAGTCAAGAAATACTTGGTCATGTGCTTCCTATTTACCGGCAACACTTAATCACATGAATTTTAGTGCCAACTTTAAAGTGATTTTGTTTTGTGTATTAGTGGGTGGCTTGCTTGCAGAAGGAGATAAAAGGGTCTTCGTACATGTTCGTGGACTCTCATATTCCAAGGTAGTATGTTGGCAGCTCTGAGTCCTAGAGAGAGGGTTGTGCCTCCACATGAGAGCCCTCTGCTGGAACTTTAGCCCTGAGGTGTCTTTACAAATTACCACGCAAAAATATACCACCTTCTCTCTATGTTACCATGTCTCAAACGACTGTATCACAATTCTGTTTTGATGATCCTTAGCAGCTTATCATTAGGATTAAAGGTATAGACATGAATGCCAAAAAATACACTAATGGAATTGGTGGTGGTTCCATCTGGAAAGAGGAATGAAGTAGAAGGGAGAGGAAGGACAATCGTTTTATGAAAAAAAAAATCCTTTTTGGCTTTGTGATGTTTAAAAAATAATTTTCTTCTTATGTTTCAATGAGAGGGAGAGAAAGAGAGATGAGAGAGGCAAGGACAGACATAACAGGCAGAGACAGAAACAGAATGCAAGACATGAAGTAAGAGTGGACCTCAGAAGGGTACTCTTTTTTTTTTAACTGAACTCTCTATTGGTACAATTTATATACATCTCACAATTGGGTATAATATTAGGGAATTTGTACCAGTATATGACACAATTTAATTCTCATTTTTACCCATATCCTTACCCACCCACACTGCCCCACCCCTTTATACATACACTTTTATCTCCCTTCTGTATCATATTTATTCTTTCCACTCATTACATTCCCACACCAAATTTCCTATGGAAATTTCCCACTCTATAAAAGCTGTCATACTTTCTAGAGCTCATTTGCATCTACACGTGTTCATGTCAAAGAGAAGATCCGGAAATTGTCTATCTGTGATCTATTGATTTCACTTATTAGTATATCCTCCAGGTGTCTCCATTTGCACCTAAATGGATCAATCTTGTCATTCTTTGTGGCAGAGTAATACTACATTTTATTTTTTTTAAAAAAAGATCTTCTTTATCCACTCTTCAGTTGATGGGCATTTGGGTTGTTTCCAAGATTGAGCTATCATGAACTGAGCTGCTATGAACAAGGGTGTACATCTGTCTTTCCAATGTGATTTTTAAAATTCTTTTGGGTATATTCCTAGCAGGATAGCAGGGTCAAATGGGAACCCTAGTCCTAGTTTTCTGAGAAAACTCCACACGGATCTCCACAATGGTTGCACAAATTTGCAATCCCACCAACAGTGGAGAAGGGTTCCTTTCTCGCCGCAGCCACACCAGCATTAATTGTTGGTTGATTTTGTGATAGTGGTCATTCTTTGTGGAGTGAGATGAAATCTCAGTGTTGTTTTCATTTGCATCTCTCAATGACCAGTGATGTTGAACATTTCTTCATATGCTTCTAGGAATCAACCTAACAAAGGGAGTGAGAGACCTCTACTCTGAAAACTATAGGACTCTGAAAACTGAGATAGAAAAGGAAACCAGAAACTGGAAAGACATCCCTTGTTCCTGGGTAGGGAGAACCAACATCGTCAAAATGACTATACTCCCACAACTACTATACAGATTCAATGCAATTCCAATTGAAATTCCAAAGGTATACTTCACAGAGCTAGAGAAAATAATACAAAAATTCATCTGGAAACACAAGAAACCTAGAATAGCAAAAGCAATTCTAAGCAACCACGACATGGCAGGGGGTATTACAATCCCCAATTTAAAACTCTACTATAAAGCCTCTGTGATAAAAACTGCATGGTACTGGCAAAGTAACAGACCCGAGCACCAGTGGAATAGATTAGAAGACCCAGAAACAACTCCAGATACACTAAGCCACCTTATCTTTGACAAAGGAGTCAAACATTCCCAATGGAAGAAAGACAGCCGTTTACCAAATGTTGCTGGAAAAACTGGGCTTTAACCTGCCAAAAGCTAAAGCTAGACCTATCTCTTTCAACATGCACAAAACTAAACTCACAATGGATACGAGACTTGAACATTAAAATAGAACCAATAAGTCTACTGGAAAACAGTCTAGGTAAAACTCTTGGAGACATTGGCTTAGGCAGAGACTTTATGAATAAAACCTCCATAGCACAAGAACTAGCAGAAAGAATCAACAAATGGGATCTCGTCCTACTGAAAAGCTTCTGCACAGCAAAAGAAGTCACTGGCACTGCTAAAAGACAACCAACAACATGAGAAAAAATCTTTACTAGCTGTTTATCAGACAATGGGCTATTATCTACAATATAAAGAACTCAAACAGATCAGCCTCCCCAAGTTTAAAGACCCAATTCAAAATGGGCATCTGAAATGAACAAACACTTCTCAGAGGCAGAAGTCAAAGCAGCAAGAAGCATATGAAGAAATGTTGAACATCACTGGTCATTCGAGAGATGCAAAAGAAGGGTACTCTTTTTAGAGAAGAACATTGGAATATTAGATACAATATTTTACTGAACTGTAAGCCTTTAAATTTTATTTCCCCTGTTCTGTGAATTTTTATTTAAAGATATAAAGAAAATCTAATTAATATATAAATATGGCATTTGTTTGTTTGCATTAAGCATTCTTCCTTGTTTTATTATAAATAGGAGTATTTTTCACTACCAGATTATTTTTAAAAAGAATTTTGGGGCAGGAGATTTAGTGGTTCCAGCGCCTGCTTCATAACCGCAAGGTGCTGAGTTCAGTCCCCGGTAACCACATACAAAGCTGGGCCTGGTGACTCACGCCCACCAGCAATCAGTACCACATACCACAGTGCCTGGCATGGTGGCTCACGCCTGTCATCCTAGCACTTGGGAGGCAGAGACAGGAGGATTACTGAGTTTGAGACTTGCCTGGGCTACATAGTGAGCCCTGAAGTACAAAGCAAGACCCTGTCTCAAAAAAAAAAAAAATCGAATTCTGGGTTAAAAATGATAAAAATTTTGCAGTCTTTCAGAACTTTGGTTTCTGAGATACTTATAACAAAACTGATAAGACAACAACTGAGAAGTATCTTCAGATTAGGGAAATACTAAGATGTGGGGCAGCTGAAAAGTCTGTCATTTGGAATTTTTTGCTTCATTGAACACAAGATTAAAAAAAGTAGTTCAAAACCTACAGTGAAACGAATGAAGGAAGGCACAACCGAGAAAAGTTAACATACACTTAGTGATAAGGAATGAAAGTTTCTTTTTTTTTGTTTCCTTGCTTTAAAAAAATGAGAACTAAATGGGTATCATTTAACATGAGTTTTCTCATGAGTTTACTTTGTTTTTCTAAAACAGCAAAAAATTGACTAAGCCCATATCAAATCATAATTTATACTTCAATTTAAAGTTATTGGTTTATCTATTTATTGAAGTCAGCAGTAGGCGAGTGCTTGAAGGGATTTCTCCAAATTTAAAGAAAAAAGAAATAAAAATCAATATTACACCTTTTCAGCAGGGTGTGTGCACCTGTACAGCAGAAAATGGATGTATCAAGATCTACTTCAGGGAATAGGTAAGGTTATTAGACTATGGACAGAAAATCACCTACTACCAAATCTGTTCTGAGTTTGTGGATAATTGTCCTTGGATAGAAAACTGAGGAAGTAATTTCTAACGTAATTAACTGTATCATAAAATTATCTTAGTAAAGAGTTAAGTCAAGGTAGAGAAACTGGTGACTATGGAAAACCAAGAAGGCTATGAAAAGAGGAAGTCTGAATAGAAAAAAAAAACACACTGCTCAGTGAGAAAAACACTTCTACATTGGAGAAACTGAAGGGATTTCTAGTCAAAAAGGAAATTTCATTTCTTGATCATCCCAAGCACTTACCTTTTAGCACTGAAGACATGGAAACAATACAAAAGAGTAGGGCCTGCACAGAAAACAGCCTGGCTGAGGCCCGCTGAGCAGGCCACTAGCCTCCATAAAGCAAGAAAAGCTTTCCCTCCCTCCCTCGGGTGTCTGAGCACAGACAGTGGACATTCTGCTCAGGCAGCTGATAAAAATGTCCAGTATTCTCCCTTCACAGGGCTCAAACATCTAGAAAAGCCTAAAATTAATAGTCAGGAACATAAAAGTGTCTATAAAATAATTTTTTTTACACCTCTGCCCTATTCCCTGGCCCCTTTATTTTGTCCTTTTGTACCATAATCACAATCCTTTATGATTTGCTTTGGTAGTGAAAAGTAAATGTAGCATGCTTTGGAATTTTTATGAGTGGATTATTTTCCTCTTTCATCCAAGATTTTGAAATACATTTTCTCTGGAAACACTAAGCATCTGAGTGGCAAACAGTTTACTTTAACTTACATGAAATGAAATATGACCATTTTAAAAGTAGAGCTTCATGAGTTTTGACAAATGTTAGTTTTCATATTACTACACTGCTGTACAAAACATGGTAAATCTTCATAGCCCCAGAAAGCATCCCTTTAAAATTTTCTGTTCATCAAAATGCAATATTAAAATGAAATTAGAGAAATATTTACAAGGAATACATCATACCCTTTTGACTCATATGTTCTTGCCCTTTCCCATTTTGAAGGTACCTCTTTTGATGCCCATCAACTGCTGTTTCTATATTCATATGAATGAAATACACTGGAATATGCTACTTCATGTGTGGCTTCTTTTACTCAGCATAAAATTTTAATTTCAGTGTGTGAATATTCATACATGTTCATTCAACTTCATTTTACAATCATGTGTTCTATTCTGAATTAATCACCATTTATTTTAAACTGTATTATTTATGGAAATTTACATTATTTCCAGTTTAAACATTTTATAAATGAAGATTTTGTTAACATTTTGAGCCAATCCTTTTATAGACATGTTTTTACTTCTCTTGAACAAGTATCATAGAACTGATGAATAATAGGGTACATATATGCATGGCTAATGATAAGCACTAAGATTACTTTATACTATATGGTAAAGAAAAAAGGTCATCAAAAATATCCATAATTTAAAAATGTGCTACTTTAACCGACAAAAGGAATTTCACAGATGTGATTTAGAATTTTGAGATTGAGAGATTACCCTGGTGATACTAAGGTCATTGCAATCTATCACTCATAAAGAAGAGGCAAGAAAATAAAACCAAATGGTTGAGACCTGAATTGAGAAAAGATATTAGAATAATGTGGTTGAGGATGGAAGAGCCTAATCCAAAGAATGAAGGTTACTCGTAGAAGGTGAGAAAGGTAACAAAATTGATTCTTTCAAGGAGCCTTGAAATTATCACTTTACCAGAAGTCTGATTTTAGACTTCAGACCTTGAGTACTACATGAAAAAATATGTGTTATTTTGAGCTACTGTGGTAATTTATTTCACAGCCGTAGGAATAAATTAATGTATACTTCTCCTAGTAATACTGTATAATAGTTCCAAGTAAACTGCATCTTACAAAGCTGGAAATTATCAGCCTGTGTAACAGAAGCTATGTTAGTGTGTAATATATTTCATAGTTTTTAATATTAAAATTAAGTAAATTTATATTTCCTTTATAAATATTAAATTTGCCTGCATTTACAATTTTTATGGAAGTCTATAATTTTGTGTAGATTATGAGTTCAAAACTATTTTGTTCGCCTTTGTATAGCTGAGTTCAAAGGGACTGTATATTTCCTAGCTATTTTATAATAAATTCACTGCAAATATTTTTTGAATTTGTGACATATTTTTATTTTTAATGATGTATTTTGATAAGCAGAAAAATTTAATAGCTCTCTATTCTAGCACTCTGAGCCTTTTTGGCTAGTGCTATTTGAATTTTATTCTAGAGAATATTTGACCCAGGGGAAAAAAAATACACATCCTGTAATTTTACATTAAATTTTTTATAGTTAAACCTTTAGTTTGAGGTAGATGATCCACCAAATTAAATGCACATGGTTTGATGTAAAATCTGATATTTATTCTTTTTTTAGGGTTTTCCAATTATTTAAGCACCTATTTTTAAAAGCATTTTCTTTCTTCACTGAATTATCTTGGCACTTCTATTGAAAATCAATATATGTGTGGCTTTATCTTTCAACTCTCAGTTTGATTCCATTCATCTATTTTTTGTACCTACTAAATTTTTATCTTTTACATCACAAAGTTAGATTTCTAGTATTGTTTTTTTTCATGGACTTACAATTTTAACAAGAAATAAATTTGACGTCATTTTTTTGGCTATTGTTTTTTTTTTTTTTTTTTTTTTTTTTTTTTTTTTTTTTTTTTTTTTTTTTTTTTTTTTTTTTTTCTTTTTGGAGACAGGGTCTCGCTTTGTAGTTCAGGCTGGCTCTGAGCTCACTGTGGTGCCCAGGCAAGCCGCTGTGAACTCAGCAATCCTCCTGTCTCTGCCTCCCGAGTGCTGGGATGACAGGCGTGAGCCACCACGTCTGGCACTGTGGTATGCGGTGTTGATTGTTGGTGGGCGTGTCTCCACGCCCAGCATTATATGTGGTTCCCGGGGATGGAATTCAGGTCCTTGCGCTTGCGAGGCAGGCACCGGAACCACTGAGCTAACCCTCCGGCCCGGCTACTGTTTTCTTAATACTTCTAAGAAAAGGTTTTCCACTATAAGTTAGTGAAGATAATATCCTATTATTCAGAGGCCTTAGGATTCACTGTATAACATGTCATCATTCATAAATGGAACTACTTTTACCTCCTGTGAAATTGTTTCATTTACTTATTTTTCTTATTATATTCCACTAGCTAGTTCTTCCACCTCATAATTAAAAAGCAATATGGAGAAGGGATTTTTGTCTTCCTGGTCTTGGAATGTCTTTTGTAGTATCATTAAGTAATATTTAGTTATTAATAGGTTGAATAAGTTTTCTTCTACTCTTAGATAACAATTGAAAAATGAATGCATTTTTACATTTATTAAGGATATAATGCATTTAATATTTAATAATATTTACATAAAATTATATAATGCAATTTTTGAATATTGTCTCATTACATTTTTTCTGCTGAATTATATTGCTTATAATATATTCTTTTACTGTTGCAAAATCTAATAGTCTAATATCTATTGGGGATTTTTTTGCTCCATATTAATGAGAAATATCAGTCTTTCATTTTCTTTCTTATGATGTTTTTGCCAGATTTCAGTATTAGTGTTGAATAGTTTTAGAAAACATGTTGGGAATAATCCCTCTTTCTATGTTTTTGGAATCCATATAAGTTTTGCTTTATTTTTCCTTTTTAATGTTAAATTGAATGTACCAATAAAAATACATAGGCAGGG
>PVIC010011249.1:0-34424 GCA_004025085.1 Thryonomys swinderianus
GGGTCTCGCTTTGTAGTTCAGGCTGGCCCTGAGCTCACTATGGTGCCCAGGCAAGCCGCCGCAAACTCAGCAATCCTCCTGTCTCTGCCTCCCGAGTGCTGGGATTACAGGCGTGAGCCACCACGTCCGGCATTGTGGTATGCGGTGTTGATTGTTGGTGGGCGTGTCTCCACGCCCAGCATTATATGTGGTAACCGGGGATTGAACTCAGGACCTTGCGCTTGCCAGGCAGGCGCCAGAACCACTGAGCTAACCCTCCGGCCCTCAGCAGTCTTGACACTAACACTGAAAAGGAGCATCACAAAAATGAAGGATAAATAGGTCACTCTCATGAACATAGATGCAAAATTCCTAAATAAAATATTAGTAAACTGAATCCAATAATCTAAAAACAGTAATTCTTTATGGCTAAATTGACTACTCCAAGAATGCAAAGTTGATCTCACATTTGAAAGTGATTTACTGCCGGGCGTGGTAGCTCACGCCTGTCATCCCAGCACTCGGGAGGCAGAGACAGGAGGATTGCTGAGTTGAGGCTTGCCTGGGCTACATAGTGAGCTCAGGGCCAGCCTGAACTACAAAGCGAGACCCAGTCTCAAAAAAAAAAAATATTGAAAGTGATTTACTGTATGAATAAAGATGAAAAGCCATCTACCTGGTGATTTCAGCAGATGCAGAAATAGTTGACAAAATTTACCACCTATACACTATAACATTGTTAAAGTATAAATGAGAGGGCCAGAGATTTAGCTCAGTGGTCCGGCGCCTGCCTCGCAAGCTCAAGGTTCCGAGTTGGATCCCGGTAACCACTTACAATGCTGAGTGTGGTGAGTCACGCCCACCAGCCATCAATACCACATACCACAGTGCCGGGCATGGTGGCTCACGCCTGTAATCCCAGCACTCAGGAGGCAGAGACAGGAGGATTGCTGAGTTCGAGACTTGCCTGGGCTACATAGTGAGCTCAGGGCCAGCCTGAACTTCAAAGCGAGACCCTGTCTCAAAAAAAAAAAAAAGTATAAATGAGAGTATTTCCTTAATGAGCAATCCCATGTTCTGAGATTTCCTTCAATTGGCAAGCTTATAAGTTAATTTTCCATGTGTTTACTAACACTGACAAAAGATAAGAGACTCAATGCAGAACAAAAGCCAGTTCTCTAGTGCAGCAGTACCAGTGGCCAGAATACCACTGGTCATTCCTGGTTCCTTCAGGGAAGTCAGTGCTTCAACATACAGCAAGGTGGATTACAAATTAACCCTGAGCTTAGGGAATGTACATTATTTCTAAATGGGCCAAAGAAAATTGTCAGATCTTTGTCATAGAGGGAAACATTATACTGGACAGTGAGTAAACTTCTCCTTTACTCCAGAATGAGTTTGTGACTCCATAAAGGCCAATATGTAGATGTTTCTAGTCTTTCTCAATTATAGAAAATGCCACAAAACCTGAGACATTTTACATTTGCCAGTGTTTGCCTGACAGCCTGGTGAAGTGAGCTTCTCTTATTCCAAACTGAATACTACCACTCTTGTCAGGAAGTACGGAACAAAATGTTGTCAGTTCCCTGAGAGTAAGACATGCAAAAATGTGAAAGGTTGGGGCCAGAGATTTAGTTCAGTGGTTCCGGCGCCTGCCTCGCAAGCACAAGGTCCTGAGTTCGATCCCGGTAACCACATACAACAATACCAGATGTGTGACTCACACCCACCAGCAATCAGTACCACATACCACAGTGCCAGGTGTGATGGCTCACGCCTGTAATCCCAGCACTCAGGAGGCAGAGGCAGGAGGACTGCTGAATTCAAGGCTTGCCTGGGCTACATAGTGAGCTCAGGGCCAGCCTGAACTACAAAGCAAGACCCTGTCTCAAAAAAAAAAGTACAAATTGCTAATAAATACATGAAATGATGTTCATGTTTTAGTTACTTTTCTCTCATTGTTGAGACAAAATACCCGACACCCAAAGTTAAGAGAGGAAAGGTTTATTTGATTTATAGTTTGTAGAGATTTCAGTCCATAGTTGTCTGGTTCCAAGGCAGAGGGGCAGAAGGTAGCAAAGCAACAAGGAACCTTAACTGCATCTTTCTGTCCCTTTTATCTTACTCAGGTTACTTAGGGCAGGCAGCATTCATACGCTTAGTCCTAATGCCCTTGAACCTAGCACTACACTATGAATCAATTCCAATATCACATACTCCAAATCCAAACCACCTCTGAAAAAGCCCCACCTAATACCTCATGAGGCTTTGGTGGAAGGAACATCTAGACACACCCATAACAAACATAAGGGAAATGCAGATCAAACCAACTGAGTTTTTATCTTAATGCAGTCAGAAAGGCTAAAACCAAGAACACAGATAACAAATACTGGTGAGAATGTGTCGAAAAAGAACATGTTTGGGGGAGAGCATAACTAATACAACCACTGGAAAGTAGTGTCTTTGCTCTGGAAATGCCTGATGCCCAGCAGGTGACAAATGGAGAAAATGTAGTGTAAGTGCACAAGGGATTTCTATTCAGCCATGAAGAAGGTTAGGTTCAAGTCATTTGCAGGCCAGTGTATGGATCTTAAGACTATAATGGTAAGTGAAATGGCAGACATAGAAAATTAAGTATCTCATGGTTTCTCTCATGAGAAACCCAATTATAAATAAAGGAGTAAAATAAAATAGATCTGAAGAAGGGGATGATATATATATTAATCATCCAAGATGAATGTAAATATCATATATTGCAAACATGTACCCATTGAAATGGTTTAGTACTAGACAAAAGATTATGGGGAAAAGAGATAGTGACAAGAGAGTAAGTAACTGTCTTTGGATATGTTTAGTTTCAGCTTTGGAAATATAAATGCTTTGTGCAAATATAAAATTCAAAAGGAAAGATCTTTAAAAGTAAATCTTTAAAAATAAAACTACATTGAAATCATGTGTACATTAAATTGGTTGCATAAATAGATGAGATGCTATTTCATTTACATTTATATAGCATTTTAACTACTTCAGGGAATAGAGCTACAGAGATCATAAACTAATTGTCTAATAGCAATATTTTTTTTTTGAGACAGGGTCTCGTTTTGTGTTCAAGCTGGGCCTGAGCTCACTCTGTAGCCCAGGCAAGCCTCGAACTCAGCAATCCTCCTGTCTCTGCCTCCCAAGTGCTGGGATTACAGGTGTGAGCCACCACACTCGGCACTTAATAGCAATATTTTGAAACAGGATAATTACGTTAATATTAGAAGTCAAAAATCTCAAGAACAAGAAAAGAGAAATTATAGAGGTAGATGATCAAACCTAAATTTAAATATCCTATATTACATGTGAATTGAAAGTAATACAAAAGTTATGATTAATACATAATTAATTAATACATAATACAAAGTTATGATTTTGTATTTTAAAAATACCTATTTTTGCTCTATACACTAAAAATACTTAGAAGGAGTGAGAACTTTATAATATTTCACCCAAGTGGTTTCCAGATGGTCATCTTTAAATACAATTTCTTGTTTTGTTTTCCTCTTTTCATCTTTTAGCCACAAATTTAACAGACTGCTTTATATTTACTCTCTTGAAGGGACTTTTTTCTTTTCTTTCTTTTTTTGGTACCAGGAATCGAACTCAGGACCTCACACTTGCCAGGCCATATTTACACTTGCCAGGCCTCAATAATTATCCTACCATCCTGATCCCAAATAATCAGTTATGCACCTTCTTCACTCTTGATGCTTTAAACTGTTTTGTTCCATTTGTTACTCTTTATAACTGCTCTCCTCTTTCAGTCACTTGAAAAGCCACACTGATAGTAAAGCACTGAGCGTGCAGCTCCATAGCTTTCTACATGCATGCCCATCTCAGTATGTGAGGTGCAAGTTTCCCACAACCCAAAGCTCCCTGTGGGTCCCTCTCAGTTATCACCACACAGAGCTCTGCCCATTGACCTAACTTGTTCTGAGTTCTGCATGCTCAGAGCCAGTTGCAAGGTAAGATCTCTCCCACAAGGAACAAGAAAAGAGAAAGAAAAAGTAAAAAAGATCATGTAAAATAGTGACAGATGCCACAAAGCAAAGCTATAGGCTAGAAAATGATGGGGTGTATGCTTCTGTGAGAGCATCTACAGTGCCCCACAGGGAGGGAGTCCATTTCACAGCTGACTCCAGGTGCTTTTCTGCTTAAAACACTGTGTTGAATCCTATTTTTACTGTTGAAGACTGAAAAGTTCTCTGTATATGTAAAGTCAAGTGATGTATTTCTGTTATTAATCTATTAATAGAGTCCAGTGATATAATTAAATCAAGGAATAGAGCTAATGGTAAATGAGCACATAGGACAGCCATGTGTATTCTAAATGAGTCATGAAAATAGTTGCTTCAGTGCTGGAGTATCCTGATAGATACTATATACTTTTCTAGACTGTCGACTTTACCATAACCAACACATGTTAATGTCAGTCTCTGCCTTCTGTTCTTGACCCTGTAGGGTTTCCTTGGAGTGCCCAACTTCAGAAGATGTTCTGCAGCATATAAGAAAAAGGTGTGGTAAATCAAGATTAATTAAGTGGATTCTATAAGTGAACTTAGCTGTTAAAATATACTACTCTATTCATCTTTAAAATCTAGTGATATGTGTATACTATTAAGATCTCTGTAAAATTAAAATGCAATGTTAATGGGTTTGTAAACTTTATTTCAAACTTTTTTAAGAACTTCAAGTTGCATATTTGAATTAGAAAAAAATTGTGATCTCCATTTTTAAATTCCTTTGTTAAGTAAATTTCAAAAATATATTGGCCAAGTTTATTGTTATTTCAGTTCATTAAATAATTTCCATACATACCTGAAGTTCATACCTTTGTTCAAGTTTTTATTTAATAGTCTTACATTGTACCATAGTATAAAAAGCAACTTAACAAAATTAAATTAAATCCATCTATGGCACCTGCCTTGCAAGGACAAGGTCCCAAGTTCAATCCCTGGAACCAAAAAAAGAAAAAAATCATAGACACACATTTTGAAACATTTATATTTTTAAGCATCAAAAATAAGAAAATTTGCTGGATATAGTGGCATAGGCCTATAATCCTAGTACTTGGGAGGCTGAGACAAGAAGATAGAAGCTTGGAGCCCACCCCAGGTAATTTAGCAGCTTAATGAGTCCCTGTCTCAAAAATTAAAAAGAGCTAGAGATGTAGTTCAGTCCATGAGTCCTTGGTTAAATGTCCATTACCATAAAAAGTAAACAATTTCTGCAGGCTTTATGCATTTTTTATATTTTATAACACTATAAAACAGATATGTTGTCCCAGGGAAGGATGAGTCAGCCTATGGGTGGTTTGAGAAAGGGCTGTACTGAAACTTAAATTATCTCCAAATTGTTGGTGTTTCTTTGGTGATAAGTTCTGTTGTATTAAGTGAGCATGTAAATTGAAACAATTCTCAAAGGCTAATTTGATGCCCTAATAGCAATAGAGAATATAAACTTTGTAAATTGCCTTTTTAAAGTAACAAATTTACTGATGAAAGTTACATTTTTATTAATAATAAAGTTAACATTTAAGGAAGTTTTCCCTTTTCCAAATATTTAGGCCACAACCATTATTTATTTGTTGTAATTTGATTAAAAAGTACCCATTTAACCCAATGAGAGATTCCTTCTCACTCCAGGAAGAATGGCTGTTATTAAGAAATCAACCAATAACAGGGCCAGAGGGTTAGCTCAGTGGTTCCAGCACCTGCCTCGCAAGCGCAAGGTCCTGAGTTCGATCCCCGGTAACCACATACAATGCTGGGCGTGGTGACTCACGCCCACCAGCAATCAACACCACATACCACAGTGCCGGGCGTGGTGGCTCACGATTGTAATCCCAGCACTCGTGAGGCAGAGGCAGGAGGATTGCTGAGTTCGGGGTTTGCCTGGGCTGCATAGTGAGCTCAGAGGCAGCCTAAACTACAAAGCGAGACCCTGTCTCAAAAAAAAGAAATCAACCAATAACAAACACTGGGAGGACTGTGGGGGAAAAGGAAGCTTTCTGCACTGTTCTGGAAGTGTGGACAGGTGCAGCCACTGTGAATCAGTGTGGAGATCCCTCAGAAACTAAAACTAGAAGCTCCATTTTGACCCAGATATTTCCCGTCTTGGTTTCTTCCTGAAAGAATTAAAAGCACCTTGCCACAGTGATATTTGCACAGCCTTGTTTAGAGTGGCATCATTGGTGATAACTAAATCTTGAAAACAGCCTAGATGACCATCAACCGATAAATAGATAAATAAAATGGTTTTTTTAAAATACGATAAAACATTACTCTGCTGTAAAGGATAAACGAGATATTTCTAGCTAAATAGATGCCACATGAGAGCATATTCTTTTTTTTTTTTTTTCTTTTTGAGACAGGGTCTCGCTCTGTAGTTCAGGCCGGCCCTGAGCTCACTATGGTGCCCAGGCAAGCCTCCGCGAACTCAGCAATCCTCTTGTCTCTGCCTCCCGAGTGCTAGGATTACAGGCGTGAGCCACCACGTCCGGCATTGTGGTATGCGGTGTTGATTGTTGGTGGGCGTGTCTCCACGCCCAGCATTATATGTGGTCACCGGGTATTGAACTCAGGACCTTGCGCTTGCGAGGCAGGCGCCAGAACCACTGAGCTAACCCTCCGGCCCTTTTTTTTTTTTTTTTTTTTTTTTTTTTTTTTTTTGAGACAGGGTCTTGCTTTGTATTTCAGGCTGGCTCTGGGCTCACTATGTAGCCTAGGCAAGCTTCGAACTCAGCAATCCTCCTGTCTCTGCCTCCCGAGTGCTGGGATTACAGGCGTGAGCCACCACACCCGGCATTGTATGTGGTTTCCGGGACCTTGCGCTTGCGAGGCAGGTGCTAGAACCACTGAGCTAATCCTCCGGCCCGAGAGCATATTCTTAAGTGAAAGTAAATAGACACATCGTTTAGACACTACACTGCTTCTCTGGTGTGAGAAAACAAAAGTGTAAACAAGGACCAAAGTGTATAGTAGATATTGGGAAATGGGAAGAAAATGTTCAAATGAGAAGGGGAACAAGGGAATGGGGAAGAAGAAAGAAGAGACAAGGGAAAAAGGATAAAAGGAAAAAATTGAAACAACCTTTTATAAATAAGAAAAGAGGGTTGAAGGGAGGGGAATGGGGAAAAAATCAAGATATATCATGTATAGCTAGCTACAAAACCCTATTATGAATGTTACTATATAAATATATATACCAATAAAAAGGGTTTAGAAAAAAAAAAATCCTTGCCTGGGATTTAGCTCAAGTGATACCGCCCCTACCTTGGAACCAGAAGGGCCTTGAGTTCAATCCCTGGTACTGCAAAAAAAGAAAAGAAAAGAAAAAGTCCATTTAACATTTATGTTTTGTATACTTGCCTACAATAAAGGCAGTTAGTCTTCAGTTTTACTATAAATTTCTGTTGCAAAATCTGCTGGGTTTTTTTTGTTTTGTTTTGAGACAAGATCTCACTTTGTAGTTCAGGCTGGCGCTGAGCTCACTATGGAGCCCAGGCAAGCCTGGAGCTCGGCAGTCCTCCTGCCTCTGCCTCCCAAGTGCTGGGAGGACAGGCATGAGCCACCGTGCCCAGCACTGTGGTGTGTGGTACTGATTGCTGGTAGGCATGAGTCACCACACTCAATGTTGTATGTGGTTAGCGGGGATCGAACTCTGGAACTTGAACCTGCTAGGCAGGTGCTGGAACCTCTGAGCTAAATCTCTAGCCCTCGCAACACAAATCTTAAAAGACCAGGAGAGCTTGGAGTAAAGATTCTTAGCCTTGGAAAAAAATACTTGCCAAGCCAGAGTACTATATCCTCCAACATCATCCTTCACCATGGGTAGAAAAATAAAGACCTTCAAATTCAGTGAACATCTTAGTAATCCTTTCAGAACAGCTACTTGTTGCTCCCTGATCTCTTCAGTTATTTTAGCTATTCTCTCTGTTCTTTGGAAATTCATCCACTTTAGTGCCTGTAAAGCCAGGTTTTAGGGAGGTAAATATTTTGGGAATCTTGTTGCCTTTTTTCCCTATGATTCTTGTGTTGAAGGTTTTAGATGAGTTGGGATAGAAAGCTGCGGGGCTGGAGCAGACATCCTTCGGAAGTGGGGTTCCCCATGATGTACCCATGGCCTGGGCAGGTGCCTGCTCCACCCACGCCAGGTTCCTGGCTCAGTCCTTAGCATGACCTTCCAAGGGCAGGACCAGTATTTTAAACTCTGAATAACCCAGGAAGATGCAGGAATAGTAGTGATGAAGAATAAGCTTGAGAAATAGAAGAAAAAGGAAAGGGGAATAAAATAAAGTAAGATAACAAAATCAAAACAGAGGGAGGAGAAATAAATTCAGATATTATTTTTATCCCTGGTCAGGAGTGGGAGCAGGAGGTTTTACTGACTGAAGGACAGAGACAAAGAAGAGAAGAGGGAAAGGAAGGAAGGAAAATATAAGTTGAAAGTGTCAGAAGCTTTATGGATGTTGGAATCAATTATCATATACTCTACCAGTGGAAGCCAGTATAGGGAGTCATGAGAAGCAACCCTTGCTGAAGGGGAATCCAACAGGTCATTGTAAGTCACTGCAGGATAAATTGGGTCATTTGTATGAAAATGGATGTTTCTTGATACCATAACCCCGTGAAATAAATCAGACACAGCTAAATATCTTAATGGGGGAGGAGGGAATATCACATGGTTTCCCTAATATTGAGAAACTTACAATATAAATAGGGTGCAAAAGATGATAAGAAACAGACTGTGGAGATGGGAAGGAGATCTGAATATAGGAGACAGGAGAGGTGGAAGGAAAGTAAAAATGGTTTTAGCTGGGGTTTTTGTTTTGCTTTTTTGGGGGGGGTTTTGGTTTGTTTGTTTGTTTGTACCAGGAACTGAACTTGGGACCTTTCGAGGCAGGTGCTTTAAAGGCAGGTGCCAGAACCACTGAGCTAAACCCCAGGCCCTAAAAATGGTTTTAAATGTGTATCAATTCCCTAAGATGAATGTAAATATTATGTATCATAAATATACAATAAAAGGAAACTAGTGGCACATGCCTGTAATCCCAGCACTTGGAAGGCTGAGGCAGGAGGGTTACCATGAATTCGAGAGTACCCTGGGGCTACACGGTGAGTTCAAGGCTATCTTGAACTACAAGATGAGATCCTATTCCTCCCCCCAAAAAAAGCTATAACATAAGAGACAAAATTACTACATTTGATAGATAATTTGAAATTATAAATTTCAGTTTTTTCAAAATAAAGTCCTCTCCCCAAACTAAAGGATCTGGCAACCTCTGTAAATTAAAGGTCTTCCAACCCTAACCATTAAATGGGTGGCTGCCATTACACTTCTCAAATCAAATTTAGTAAGCTCAGGTGGGGTTTAGCTCAGTGGCACCACTGCCTGCCTTGAAGCATAAGGTCATGAGTTTGTTTCCCAGTACTACAAAAAATAAATTTAGAAGCCATGAGTTATTCTCTGTTAATCTTTCAAACTCTCAATTGAAAAAGCAATGTTTATCATATGCTCTTAATGTGATATGATATAATTATATAAAATTATTGTAGAATTTCAGAAGACTAGCCAAGTTTCCCAGTATCTTCACAAGCAAACTTTCAGATAACTTTGGTGTCCTTACATTAGTACCACACCATAGTATCAGAACACCACAGCACTGAGCTGTGTTACCCGGGACACATCGATGACTGCATTTGCAGATAGCCAGCAGTCTGGAGTGTTTACATTCCCTAAGGCTGTCGAGAAAAATGAAACAAAATTCCACAACACCCTGCCTATTGTCAGTCTTAATTCCGGGAAGAGGAAATATGTGTGACTAAGATGCTCAACATAACAGGCAATTTATTTTTAAAGAAGTAGTTTTCAGCCAAAATTTTTTTTAATATATTGGCTTTCAGTACTGGGTTCTCACTTATTATCAAATATATCTGGACCTGGCCCATGTGGACAACAGAGCCCTCTGAGCTATGCTGACACCACTTATCTTTCATGGCCAAGAGAACAAGGCTGCAGACGCATAGAAGGTTGGTAACACCTTGGCCTTGAGGTGGAGAGATTTTCCTGGTTTTTCTGGGTGGGCTTGGTCTCAGCAAGACCCTTCAAACTGGAATAAGACAGACAAAGAAATGGCCTTTCACACTCAGGCCACCCTTGCTGTCCAGGAGCCAAGGAGTATGACTGGCCTCCAGCAGCTGACAAAGTCCTGGAGGCAGCAGCTCTGAGAACCCCAGGAAGGGTGCCCCCCCACACCTCCAGTGTGCCCCAGGGAACCTCTTAATGAAATTTGTTTTGCCTCAGCTCCCAACGTTGTAGTTGTGTGTCTCTTCAGTGAAGGAGGGATAATACAGGAACACTGTTGTCTCTAGAAAACTATCAAGAACACTAAGATTGCTCACAGGTTCTGTGTATCTTGACTGAATTTGGAGTGAGTGAGTGAGTGTGTGTGTGTGTGATATAAATCTCCAGCTACTCGTATAGACATAAAACTTATACACTGTTATAGGGTTGGGTGTTCGTTGTTTATATCATGGGCATTAGCTTTTATATGTGACTCTTTTAGTTCCAGAAAGTGAGAGCCAAATTTTTAATTCATTAATCATAACACTGTTTTACAAACATACCCTTTACTTTTCTGTACTTTAGTCTAATAATAGATTTTTATTTCTGATGTTATCTCTTAGGACTTGAGAACAAGTAAATAGCTGATATGAAAATGTTGGTGTCTCTTCTAAGCATTCACTACACATTT
Organism: Thryonomys swinderianus; assembly: GCA_004025085.1. NCBI lineage: Eukaryota > Metazoa > Chordata > Mammalia > Rodentia > Thryonomyidae > Thryonomys > Thryonomys swinderianus. Next base: position 10,778 of record PVIC010011249.1, read on the forward strand.
GATATTTTATTTTATTGATATCATATATTTCTGCTAAATGCACATTGTGTAATACAGTAGGAAGCTCCTGACAAAACAGGAAGACAAGAGGTGACAAGAACGGGCTGCCACCCAGGAAAGGGGCACTAAGCACACTGTTGTCAGGGGAGCAGGACGCGTGATGGGACAGTCCTCATGTGTGAAGACTGCTTTGGGTGTGACAAGTGAAGATTTTTCTATAGAGTGCTATTAGTATTTTCATTGTAGTTCATGTAAGAATTTATTTCTGTTGTTCTTTTTAAACTATATACACCAAAAACCAGTCTGTAGAAAATTTCATTACATTTTTATAAATATTCAATATTAAAAATTCAACTTTTGTGACTTTTCAGTTAATCACTAATTGTTTTATATAATAAAACAAAATTAATAATCCATCAATAGAAATAGTGTAAAGAATACATGTGGGTTTGACAGACCCATGTTTATACCCATTTGTGACAAAAAAAAATGTGTTAACGCTCCTCTACTGCTTCATATTCAGGCTCTGAAGCGGTTTTGGTTTCAGATCCTGCTTCAACCTTGTTAGCTGTGAAAAGTCGGGTGAGGACCATTTCCCTACTTTGGTGCCTGTTCTGTAAAGTGGTGACAGGGCAAAGACCCACCACGGACTTGTTACAGTGCTCAGCCAGTGTCGCTGCCTGGACCGTGCCTGTCGTCTGGTGGGTAATGCGTCTTCTGGGGTAGTTGCTTCCTCCTCCCTCTAGTGTAAGTCTTGTTTTACTCATTCTTTATTTTTGCTGCTCCTCCATGTAGCTTGCCTCCATATTTCTCGGAGTAAGGAAGGGCACAGGTCAGGGTATAAGGCAGGGAACATTTCATTACAAATGGTAAAAATGTAACTCAAAGTAGTCAAAGCACGAAAACAAAAATGAGCAGACATAAAACTCCAGACGAGGATTCAGACACAGCATCAGCCTCTCCAGCGAAGGGAGGAGGCCAGCAGCAGTGCCAGCCATGTCTGTGTTGCATGCAGGCCTCAGAGTCAGCAGTCCTGAGGGAACGAGTTCGCTTCCCTCACAAGTAAGGGAGACGCAAGACAGACTGGGGAGGAAGAGAGAGCTCACGACAGGCTCTGGGTATCCAAGGAGTGAAGGGATGATGGAGAGCAGGATTTCTGCTCACCAGTGAGGCGGCCCTCACTGGTGATATGCGCGCGCGCACACACACACACACACACACACACACACACACACACCCTGACGTGCCTACAAGACAGCATGGGCATGCGCAGGCCACTGGCTCTGACTGCAAACGCTTCAGACACCATTCACACTTCAGGTTTAAAGTCCCCTGTCTGTGTACACAGTCATGATGAGCAGGCAGGACGCGGGGCCATGTGGCAAAGGGACCGTCTCGCTGGCTGGTGATCATCTGGGTCGTAAGGTAACTGCAGAGACGAGCCAGGACATGCACCCTGCCACTGCTCCCCAGTGTCACCACTGGTCACAATAAAGTGACAAAACCAGGAAATCAGAACCTGTGCCGCACTCCTCACTACAGATGCTCTGGCTGCCATTCCCAGGTTCTTCCAGGCAGAGCCCAGAACCCAGTCAGCTTCCCGAGTGGCTGTGGTGACCATCTGTGAGTGTCCCCAGTACACTATTTCATGACCTTCCTGCCTGATGAATTCTAGGTGCCCCTGAATTCAAGCTTGTCTGAGGCTGTCTCCCCGCTTCTTGTTGAGAGGACTCCAAAGCCGGGTCCTCCACAGGACGCCCCTCTGTGGATATGGGTTGCATCTCCCGTGTAAGACATAAGGTCTGGTAGGTCAAGACAGCTCAGCTCTGCACTCATTGCCAAACCACCCCTGCCCCCACCCCATAACCAAGAGCGCCCTGCTGGGCCACAGATAGCACCTGAAAGTTTGGCTCCTTTTTTGGATGGCACTAGGGATTGCTGAGCTATATTCCCACCCCTTCTCATTTAGAGAGTCTTGCTGTGTTCAGTCCTCCTGCCTCAGCCTCCTGAGTTGATTTTCTTGTGTATTTTGTTATGGCAACAGAAAGTGAATACAAGTAGCCTCATAGTTCTTGGATGCTTTGTTCTTTCTTTTTTTAGCCTGTACAGGATGTAATTGTTACCTAGGAACAGAGAGGGGGATACTAAGAATTGAACTCTGGCCTTCATGCTGAGAGCTATTTCCCCAACCCTTTGTACCCTTCCATGCCTAGTGATCCACTTTTTTAAAAAAAGTTATTTATTTATTTAGAGACAGAGTCTTGCTTTGTAGTTCAGGCTGGCCTGAGCTCACTATGTAGCCCAGACAAGCTTCGAACTCAGCAATCCTCCTGCCTCTGCCTACCAAGTGCTGGGATTACAGGCATGAGCCACCATGCCCGGCCCTAGTGATCCTTTTTTGGAATATCCATAGCAAAGGAACATAATGAAATATGTTCTCCTTAAATTCTTGTTCCTTGAATTTTTCTAGGTAACAAACATATATGAAAATTTTTAAAACTTCTATCTTCAGCATAAATTTTTTTTGAAACAGTCTTGCTAAGTTGGTGTGTTCCCCAGACTGGGCTCAAACTTGCAGTCATCCTGCTTCAGCCTCCCAGAGTGCTGAGGTCATAGGTACATGCCACTGTGCCTGGCTGATCTTGTTCTTGCTTTTAAGTGTTGCAAGGTGGCACCATCATAGCCCTAAAGATTTTTCCAAGTACTGAGCCCACTTCCTAATTAGCCTCTGGTACCGTGTGTTTGGGGATTTTCCTCTGTGGTCGGTAGGAACCAGAATGATTCCAGTCCCAGCGTGAGTTCTTTTCTTGCCTCAGGAGTGTCCTCATGTGTGGGCACAGAGACTCCAGGGGACCCAGGGGTTTCTCCTCCTCCCCACTGCCAGCCCAAGCCTCCCTCTACGTGGAGTGGGAACAGATGTGGGTAGCTCAAGGCTCACCTCCTTGTCACCCTGCTCCCAACACCCACCTTGCCTGTAGTTCAGTGTGACAACTATTGTTTCATACATTTTTCAAATTTTTGTTTAAAGGAGAAAAATAAATTACTCTCTTACTTCATGGTGACTGAAAGCATCCTTGTGATTTTTTTGTGGTGTTAGCCAGGCCTTCACCCTGCCGCCTGTGCAGCCAGGTATGCAGCTTCTCCGCTCTGCCTGTCTAACCTGATGTCTGTCTGGGGTCCTGGGAGTTGCCTGTTACCGATGAGAAACGCAGACAAAATCTAACTGGTGCTAAAGTTGCCAGCTCCCAGGGTGTTTTTGAGAACTGTCTTCTGGCCTCCTTAGAAAAGGGGTGCTCATGGCACCTGCCAGCCAGTCTTACCCAGGCGCAGACATGAAGGAAAATCAGCAGGAGACAGGCACAGCATGTACCCACATGTACCCACCGCAGTGTTCTCGAGAGAAACACTCCGCCTTGCAGGAGCATGCATGTGCATGAGAAGACACAAAGGAAAGATGCCAGGGACTGCCCAGCCTGCCCAGGCCTCCACTCTGTGGGGCGCAGCAGCTGGGGCATCTGGGTGTGAGCCTGGGGTTGGCAGCCAAGAGGTGAGGGAATCTGTCCCTCAGTGACTAGCCATTCTCCGTCCAGCCCCTCCTGGCTGTGCTGTCCTGTGGCCTGTGCCCTGGCCCACAGCTGAGGCATGTGTCCCTTCTGCATGTTCCTGTAGTGTGGTGTGCCAGCTGTCACTGAGGGGTCCTGAGTCTCTACCAGACTCACCAAGCAGAATGGCAGAGCCTGGCTTTCACTTGCCTCGGCTTGCCCCAGGGTCTCTGTCTCATGAATGCAGCAGAGACCCCAGGCCTCAGGGTGGGCTTAACCAGCAGAAGAACAGAGGATGCTGCCCCTCCCAACCTCAGCTGGCTTTTGGCTCTAGGACACTTGGGCTGCAGACCCCAGGTGCCATCAGGGCCCCCCGCAGTAACAGTCAGCCTCCTTGTCAATGTCCCCCTCCTCTGCTCCTCTGCTCCTAGCAGCAGGGGGCAGCAGCAGGCCGTTCGCTGTAGCCCCGCAGCAAGGATGTCCCTGGTCAGTGGTGCTGCTTCTGTCTTCGCGGAGCCGGACGAGGCCCCCGGGAGGCGGTGGTTCACGTCTGTCCCGGGCCGCGCTGCCTCCCTCTGCCACACATAAACGCTGCTTAGCACTCGCTGCCCGGGACCCAGCCTACAGAGGCCGCGGGCTCCTGAGCTGCGCTCCCGGGCCCTGTCTACAGGTGAGGCCCGCGGCTCCTGAGCCCGGCATCCTGGCGGCCCACGTCTCTGGAAGCCCGGTTTCGTCACGTTGCACACTGATTTACCCACATACACTCCCAGCCGCAGATACGCGTAGCTCTCCGTGCCCGTGCCATGGGCACTGAGTGACCTCTGCCGAGAGCCCCGCGCCAAGATCGGGTCGGAGCCCTTCGAGGCCCGGCAGCCCCCGCCTGCCCCCTTCGCCCGGCAATCGCATCCCCTGCAGAGGCCTGTGCGCCCCAGCGCCAGGGTCGAGCGCACCACGGGGCCTGTCCCTCCCGCCCGTGTCCGTGCCCAGGCTCCGCCGCAGCGCCGGGAGCGCGCGGGCCGGCCGGCGAGGGGCGTGCGCGGCTCTAGACCCCCCCTCCCCCCACCCCGCTCCAGCGCGTCTCCGGGGCTCCCCCGCCCGGCAGGTGCCGGCGCGACCCCGAGCCGAGCCGCAGTGCGCCGTCTGCGCGCCTCCCCCGCCGCCCGCGCGTTCCCGGCGCACTCCCTACTGGCGCGGGCGCGGGCGCGGGCGCGGCGCACTCGGAGCTGCAGCCATGGCCCGGTTGCTGCGCTGCCTCTCGCGGCTCGGCCTCTGGCTGCTGCTGGGTGAGTAGGGCCGGGAGGGCGCCTCGGGTGCGGGGCTGGAGGTACCGGCCGGGGCGGGCCGGGCCACCAGGGTTTTCAGTGAGGACCCGGCCGCAGACTCCCTGCGCACACCCCGGGGGCTCGGGGCTCGGCGCTGAGCCATCGTGCGTCAGCAAAACCCAGAAGCAGCACCTTACGGATTCGAGATTCGATGCTCCAGAATCAGAACCCGTTTATCTGAATATTAATTAGCCGAGAACCTGATTTCGCGCCAGAGAATCGCTGCTTCTTCGCTGAGCTGTGTCCTTCGCAGCGAGGCCAGGTCTTCTTTGAAAGGTCTAAACGCAGGCCTATTTGGTTCGCTTGCTAACCTGGCACTTGGGCTAACAAATGCTGAAGGGGTGGAGACCCTCGAAGGGCAGAACCTGCGGCCGATTCAGGAAGAACCCCCCCTTCACTTCCCTTGTCCTCTTGCGTGCATATAAAATGTAGGACCCTTTCTGAATTGTTGTAGCTAATGGGGTTTGTTTTTTTTTTTTTCATGTATGCAGCCACATTTTACTGAAAATTAGATTACGTATGTGCTTTTGTTTGAGACGGGTAGTCCAGGCTGGCCTTGAACTCAGCACGCTGCCCTCCTCCGCCTTTGGAGTACTGGAATTACAGGCCTGTGCCAAGCGGCCAGGGTTTAAATGACCTGAATTAGGGAGGGAATCTGGAGCCTGGGGAAGCCCCTGAGGTTACTCCTCTGTCCCCAGAGCAGCGGTGTTGTCCCAAGGCACCTGCTGTGTAGTCCCTCCAGTCTGGTCCTGTGGGAGGGAAGGAGCTTATGGCAGAGAGGCCTATCCCTGGGGCTGTGCAGGCCGGTGACGGTGACGGGGCCATGCGCTCCTGGGCCCTGCATGAGCCTGAAAGGAGGCTCATCAGCATAAAAATGTGAGTCTGTTTTAGTTTCCTAAGAAAGGAACATTTTTCTGTATACACGGCACAGAGCTGGGTTGGGGGGATTTTTTTTTTTGCATAAATAAGAAATAAGCACTCTTTACTGCTGCTCAGAGGCTGCACCCTCTGCAGCTTGCATAAATAAAACCCAGTGTCATGATGGTGTAGGAAGACCTTCCTGTTACCAAGGAACCGGCCCTGTTCTGCTAACGGCCCAGAGTCCTGTCATCGCAACATTATTCCAAGAGGTCTGGCTAATGTTCTATTCTGGAAGAACAAACACAACTTTACGAGGTTATCGGTAAATTCACGTCCTTGGAGCCCAGCTGCAAACGATGAGCACACACTGTTTTCTTCCCGAGCAGCAGCAGCAGCCAGATCTCCTTGGTGACGAGGGGTTTGCTACCCAGAATGGCAGTGTGGAAGCGTCTTCTATGCAGTCGAGCCTGTCTTCAGGCTTGCCTGACAGTTTCATAATCAAGCTGTCTTCCATATTCAACCTGCCGCCTTTCTGTTTGCAGCTATTCAAATCTCACTGTACCCATGGTTGTTGTCCCTGAGTATCCTGTATGCAATGTCGTTGGCTGCAGACTGGTAAATGACCACATGCACTTTTAAAATTTCATGAGTAGCCACCAAAAATTTCTAGCAGTCAGAAAGACATTGTAGCCAAACCAAGGTTGTTCCTTGATGACTGCATTGCAGGCTCTGCTCTCACAAGGACTTGGGACCTGAGGCTGCTGTGGTGTTATGAGCAGGCGCCTTCCATACCTCTCATGCTGTAGGACCATGCAGTGTTTGAGTGCTGCAATGTTTATTCATTATTAAATATTTAATTTATGACGTTACATAAATGCAAATGTAGGGCTGGGGATTTAGCTTAGTGGTTCTGACGCCTGCTGAGCAACCGCGACATCACGAGTTGATCCCCGGTATCAAAAAAAAAAAATGCAAATGTGACTGGCACTGACTGCGACATCACAGGAAATTCAGTCTGCGCTGCACGGCTGGGAGATGACGCAGCTCTAACCCTGGAGCCCAGACCCGAAGGGCTCTTACTTGCTAATCAACTCAGCCTGTTTGTTTGCCATCACTGTGTGCTAGCTGCAGGGAGACATCTTGGATTTTTGTATTCCTTCTATGGGCACACGCCAGGCAGCATGTGTGCTGGCATTCTGTGCCAGGGCAGCAGGGAAGCATCTTCATTCTCAGTGGATGGCGAGGAGTGCCACTGGGAGACATTTTCTGTGGAATCTTTCCTGCAGGCAGTTTTGCACTGGAAAAGCCTGTCCTGATTTTCTACCCAAAAGGAACCAATTTCATAGCTTCTGATCACTTGAAACTGGCATCTGGCAGTGTGTTACATGGGTGCCACATACGTGCCTTGCTGTGCCAATACTGGGCCCTGAGTGGAGCCCCGAGTGTTCACCCCAGGTCCCCATCCTCCACCCCAGAGCCTTCCTGCCTGAGACTGCATGGGCACTGCCTAGGACAAGGCTTCTGCCCAGGGGCAGCCTGCGGCTCAACAGACAGACAGATAGACAGACAGACAGATGGGCCCTGCACATGCTGAGATGCCCTGGAGCCTGCAGTGTACTCTTCAACACAGGGCTTCTTGGGGCCCAGGCAAGATGCCCCTTTGCAGGACAATCCTTGGTGGATGGCAGGGCATAGGTCTGCAGACAGGGTATCCCTGAGGTGGGGAGAACCCTGCAGGAGCCTCATAGTGTACAAAGTACATAGGATGGCCTCCTGGAGAAGAAGATGAGTGGAAGGAGAAGGGCACAGGGAGGCCCAGCTGAGGGGCCCTGCAGCTTCCTGGGCAGCAGAGATTCAATGAGAAGCTGTCTGGGCTTTCCACCCAGAGGGGCCTGTGGGTTGCTGCTCCCACATGCTGCCATCCCAGTCTGCAGACATGCACACCCGCACTCGTGCATGTATGCACGTGTGCGCGCACACACACATACACACACACAGAGAGAGCTGTGAGCAATGCCTTGTCACCACCTCCCACCTGGTGCTGGTGGTGGGACTCCCGGGAGGAAAGCCATGCTGCCTCAGTACCTGAGCAGGCTCCTGATTTTCTGCCCAAGATGGCTCTGTCTTGGAATTCTCCTTGATGTCTGGAAGACATCCCTTTTCAAATTGTTTGGGTTGAGCGTCTACGTGAGGAGCTGTGCGTGAGCCCAGAGCAGGACCCAGGAGCCCTGCTGACAGGACTGGTGGGTGGGTGCCCAGCCCTCTCCTCCTGAGTCCCTGCAGGGGTAGGGAAGCTGGCTTCCTCTGCCCAGTGCACAGCTGGCTCGTGAGCCCTCCTCAGCCTAGCAGGAGCCAGGTTTGGGTCCCTCTGGACTCAGGTCAGCAGCTAGTGAGGGCCACGTCTGAAGCCCAGGCCCAGCAGGCCTAGGGCTGCCCTGTGCTCCCCTGGCTACTCTCCTGAGGGATGGCCCTGAGCCCACTTCTCCCCAGGAGGGAGGTCAGTGTCCACCACACCAAGTGACCGCAGATAGTCCCCAATGCTCTGACCTCCAGTCAGGGTGGAAGGGAGAGGCACTCCTGTCCCAGAACCCAAACACCAGCGCCTGCCCAGGAGCATGGAGGCAGCACCCCCCCCCCCCCGGTGTAAGTCTCACTGCCACGCAGAGGCACTTTATAAGAGGACAGCTGCCAAGAGGGGCAGATGACAGCTGGACAGGACTGGGGAAAGAGCTGTGCCATCTGGGCGACTCTCGTCACATCACACAGGAAGATCATAGGGTCCTGAAGGTGGTGCCTGTGAAGGCCCCACACGCAGAGGCGACCTGAAACAAGTCCACAGAGGTGGGCAGAGAAGCCTGCCCTGGGTAAGCAACCTCTGCCACCACCACCCATGCGTCACAAATGATTTTTAAAAACGCATCTGGTGCCGGACGTGGTGGCTCACGCCTGTAATCCCAGCACTCGGGAGGCAGAGGCAGGAGGATTGCCGAGTTCGCAGCGGCTTGCCTGGGCACCATAGTGAGCTCAGGGCCAGCCTGAACTACAAAGCGAGACCCTGTCTCCAAAAAAGCAAAAAAAAAAAAAAAAAACCCACATCTGTACCAAACACATACAAATATTTTTATGTCATTATTGCTAAAGAATATGACAATTATTCACATAGCACTTTTGTGTGTGGGTCTTATGAGCAGCATCAAGATGATTTAAAGCAGTGCTGAGGAACTTATGGCACATGTGCCACAGCTGGCCGTTGGTCATTGCTGGGTGCTCTAACAGGTTTGCCATCTCTGATTTAAAGCTGTCTGGGAAGGGGGTGGTTCCGTGCAAATACTGCCCCATATACAGAAGAGACTGGTGCCTATGAATGTGGCATCAGCAGGGCCCCTGGGGTCAGTCTGCATGTTAGTGAGGGGCCTGTGGAGATGGTGCACTGCTGCGGAGGAAATAACAGGAGACAATGGAGCCCAAGCCGGGAGCTGGAGCACAGAGCACATAGGAAAAGAGGGCTTTGGCCTGCAGGGCCGGTGTTGTGAAGGGCTCCGCCTGCACAATCAGATGGCCTCCTGAGGACAGTAGAAGCTATGCTGGAGCTTAAAGGGGTGAGTGGGTGTGGGTGAAAAGGGGCTCCAGCCATCCCCAGACATGGGCTGGAGAGGCCAGACTGGAGGGGTAAGGGCTCCCCGGGGCGCAGGCTGTGGGGTGACAACTGGGCTGGTGGGGCACAGCCAAGGCTGCAGAAAACTTGGGCCCAGGCCAGCCGGCCATCAGGATGACAGCAGATTGCTGCAATGTGTGCATACCTGGTGCGGTATTTGGAGTACTCACGCTAAAGAGAGTTTTCTCTTCAATTCAACTGAACAGGGCATTCTGGCGTTTTTATATTTGCTGAATCTCGAAGCCCATCATGGCAACAGTGGGGTGTAGACCTCCCCTCGGATGGCAGGAGTCACAGGAGAGGCGTGGCCGGGACAGGTGTCGAGGGCAGCAGCCGTGCCGGATGACGTCAGAGCCATGGACAGAGCACAGCGGTGACAGTGTGGGGACATGCTCAGCTGGCTATGCTGTTTGCAAGGGGAGGCCATGTCCACACAGGGAGGAGTGGCGATGGCCCGCAGGCGGGGAGGGGGATGCATGTCCCTAGACACCCAGGTTATTCCTCGAGTCTCCGTGGATGAATAAGAAATCCCGTCTGTGGCCATGTTCCTGTGTCCAGGAGAACAGGTTTCTGGTCTGGTATTAGTGCTGCTTCCCCTGGCCCTGCCCAACACGACTGCTTCTGCTGCCAGCCCACAGCGGGTACTCCTGCACTGTCTTTCTCCTTGAAAAGTGCTTTAGTTCGTTTCACTTGTGTGTGGGTGGAGTGGAGGGGGATGGAGAGTTCCTCCTCTGTCCACGTGTGAGGTGCATCTTCCCCGAAGCAGCTCGTGGAGGCATGGCCTAGTGAGCTGGTGGGCGGAGGAGGGGCAAGTCTTCTAGTTTCCCTCTCTGCTTCCTGACTCCCAAGGCAGAGGGCCCTGCACTTCCTTCTGCGGGCTTCTTTCCCAAGGGCATGTAAACACCTCTGCTAGGCCCTCTGTCCTGGGGGGCTGTGTGGTGGGAGGGAGCTGTCCCCAGAAGACCGAGGGGGTCGAGGGGTTATTTCTCCTGCAGAACCATTGCAGACACCTTTGCGTGGTCACCCATGCGATCATGCACTTGGGATTTCTGGGTCATCTCACTTAAGGACTCTGTGCGCTTCCTGTATGCCTGTCTGCCTTACCTACACACTGTTATGCAGGTGGCTCTACTTCACAGTGCTGAGCTGGGGTGCCCGTAGGCCAGGGGCACTGCAGAGTTGCCTGTGGAGGATATTCCAGCCTGTGACAAGCTTGGGACAGTTGTGGAGGTTACCAGCCCATTTCTTTTGAGCTTCAGGCTCGTGACTGCATTTTCTCAAATGCTCAACCTGCAGTCTTTGCTCTCTGGTCTGGAGCCTGCAGTTCTCTGCCTGGCATGTTGAGTGAACCCCTGATGTTTTGTCTGTCTTGTGCCCACTGTTGATGTTTTCTGGATTTTATTTGTGGGTTCTGTTTCCTCCTAACACAAGGAGTTTTTGGAAGCAAGTTTTTGAGTGTCAGTGGCTTAGGCTTTTTGGCTTTCCCCCATCCTTGCTGGTTTTACTGCACAGTGGTCAGGGACAGGTCGTGGGCCACGGCTGCTGCCTGACGTGCGCTGAGGCCTCCTTCTCAGTGCTGCCAGTACTTCCTCTTGTGGGTGGCTGGGAGCCATGGGAAGAACATGGCATTTTTATGTGCTGTTCCAGTCCTGACGTGAAACTGTGCTCGTTGGGGCTTCTGCATCTGTGTGGGGATCTGCCTGTGCCCTGTGCCCTGTGCCTGTGCCCCGCACACGGGCAACACGAAGGGCTGTTTGCTCGTGAATATCCTGCCAGCCACAGCTGTGTGGGACTCTTACCATGTGGCCTTCTCTGTCCTGCTTCCTGCTTTATAATTGTGGTAAAGTTCACATAACAAAATGTCCCAGCCTCTCCACCTTTGAGGACACAGCTGAGGGCACTCAATACATTCTGGATACACAGTCGGAACTCAGAGCTCTTCTCATCCTGAAGAATGGAAGCTCTGTCCCCATTAAACACAAACTCCCACCCTGCCCCTGCCCCACCCAGCAGTGCCGTCCTGTGTGCCTCTGTGATCAGAACTGCTCCAATGGGCTCATGTAAACAGAATCATATAGAATCCGTCTTGTGGCTCATTTCACTCAGCATAATGTCCTCAAGTTTCAATGATGTAGCGTAAGTCAGAATTTCTTTCCTTTTGAAAGTCAAATTATATTCCTATTCCAGTCCTTTTCCCATTGCTGGTGCAAAATATCCAACACCCACCTAAAATACCCAACTTAAAGGAGGAGAAGTTCATTTTACACTCACAGTTTCAGTTCATCAGCAGCTGGCTCCAACGCAGAAACAGGATGACACGGGCTGGGCAGAGAAAGTGCTGAACTCACGGCAGCCAGGCAGCACAGGGGGGGAGACGGGAGAGCCAGGCCTGGAGCTGCTCCTTCAGGCCACAACGCGGCAGCGGTGGGTACAGCGCCCGTGGTCCCATTGCCTTCTGCACACAGTGACCTCAGCCATGAGGTTCCGCTGTGTGGACTGAGCAGGTTTTGTCATCCCTCCGGTGAGCTTCCGCCTCCAGTGTGTGGCCCCGAGTTGGATCGCAGTCATGTGGGGGCTCCGTGTAGAACCTGGTGTCCCTGCCGGCAGCACACAGGCTTTCCACCCTCCAACCCTCACCACACTTGCACTGTTATTCTTCTCTGCTTCTGTTTTTGTTTTCCCGAGTAACCATCCAAGCAGTCATCACAAAGGGGGCAGCTGCCACCCACTGCTGGGCAGGTGGGGCTTCACGTGGTCGGGGTAGGGTTGTGGTGGACCTGGTTTGACTCCTGTATTTGTCTGACGGTGCAGTGCCCACCGCTTGGGTGTTTCGCCTAGTCACATAATCCTTTGGCCTGTTTTGGCTTCTGGTCTGTTCAGGATTTAAGGGACACAGATAGCTGTTTGCCTGAATCCCGCACCTGCCCTTACAGCCTGGTGACCTTGGGAGGGCCACTTCCTGTCCATGCTGCTTGGATCTGTGGGATGGTAGTGGCCCGAGATCACTGTGTCCTGGGACTGATTCCTGAGCCTCCACGTGAGAGCTGTCTGGGCCCTGGTCAGTGTCCGGGCTCGGGGGGGTGATCAGCAGCCTTTCTGGTTTTAAGAAATAGGTGTGGAGTTTATCTGCTATCTCATGTTTTACATTCTAGTCTTTAATACTTCCAGGGCACTTCCTGTTTTTTCTCCAAGTCTGTATTTTCTCTTTGTCTCTCTACTACACAAGTGTTTCTAGTTAAACTTGCGTTTTGGTTTATGACCTAAATAAACACAATTATTTCTTGGCTCACAGAGTCCAGAAATGAATAAAGTCCGTTGACAATGAGTACATTTTGGTGAGTGGCTCTCATGGAAGATCCAGAGCTGCAGTAGGTTGTGGGCACTCTCGAGGGCAGAGGCAGGGGCAGGGCAGCCATGCTTCTCCTGAGAGGGGTTGGGAAGGACCGGCGCATTATGGTAGGAGTTGGGCGACAAGGAGATGAGGCAGGACTGTGTCCTGGGCACCCCACCACCAGCCCAGAGCAGACACCTGTAAAGGGGAGCACCAGACAGTTGGAGGCCAGTGATATGAAGGAAGCCGGGATGTAGCCCTGTCTGTGGTACCATATGTGCCTGGCAAACGCAAGGTCCTGTGTTCAGTCCCCGGTACAGAAGAAGCAGTTCAAGGAAGGAGAATTCCAGAGGCTTCCTGGAGCAAGCAGTGAGTGGGACAGGAAGGGCAGGGACCCTGGCACAGGAGGAGGATCCATGCCATCCATCCTGGTGCACCATCGTCACACAGCTGGTTGAAGGGTGCTGGCAGGTGGAGCAGGTTCCCAGCCTGCACTGGATATGTTGGAGGGAGAGGTGAACAGAGCATCTTGGACAGTAGCCAGCTGCCTTCCTGTAGGAGGTGGGCTTTAGTCAGGCTACTGCAGGGAGAGGGCAACCCAGGAAATGGGGTATGCTGTAGAGACTCCTCGGAGAGGGAGGTAGGAGGTCAGCCCATGCAGGGAAGTGCTGGGCATTCCCTGGGCTCTGCACACAGGTTCGCTGCCTGACACAGCAGTGGTGGGCAAGAGTAGGCTGGGCAAGGCCCTGTGCCCACCTGTGAAATCTCTGAGAGTGACACACTTGTTGTTTATGAACAGATGCCTGCTTGGGCCTCTGCACCGCACATTATAAAATATGTGCAAAAACTGGCTTCTTTAAAATCAGGGACATCTTTTCTCCCTCTCACCTCTTACCAGGAGAGCCTGCAGGGACAGCCTGGCACTGCCCAGAGGGACAGGGCTGCTCTTAAGAGCCCAATGGGGAAGAGGTGGGTGGGTGGGGCATGGTGTTACCTCACTGGACACCTTGGTAGATGTCAGTCATCCACCATGGAAGGGGCGGTGCACAGGGCTTCTTGGTGCCAGCCCCTTACTGGGCAGCAACCACTGCCTCATGGGACATTTCTGCTGCCTGAGAGCCTCCAGCTGTAGTTAGGGTCTCTGGCACAGACTCTGCTCAGATTGTGAGCCCCCTGTATGCTCTGGGGCCAGAGCCCAGGCCTGAGGCCTTGCCCCTCCTCCCAGGCTCGTCTCTCTCTCTCTCTCTCTCTCTCTCTCTCTCTCTCTCTCTCTCTCTCTCACACACACACACACACACACACACACACACACACGGACGCTCACACACACACATGCACACACGCATGCACACACACACACCCACAGCCTGGCAGAGGTCCCACCCTGGCACATACTGGACAGAAGATTCCTGGGAGCCCAAGGGACTGGAGCAGTACCCCAGGATGGAGAGTAGCAGGTGTTGGGCACCCCCAGCCCCTGGCACAGTGTGCCCAGCACAGCCTTGGGAATGGAGGGGCAGGAGTGGCCAGATGGGGACTGCGAGACCTTCACCCTGGCAGTCTTGCAGACAGGTGAGGCCGTGGGTATGCAGCCTGAGCAGCTTGGCCAGTGGGGCTGAGTGTTAGGCCATCTTACTAACTGCATCTGCCAGGCCAGTGGCAAGCTCTGGCATGAGGGAATTGTGACCTCACACAATGCTGGGTTTCATAGATCCTCTGATCTCTTATGTGTGCCAAGGCAAGAGGCAGAACTCAGCCTGTCCGCTGGCTTGGGTTGTAACCAGCAGTGCTTGGCCCCAAGGCTGTGCCACTCAGCCCTAGCTATGAGCCCAACAGAGCAGGCCCAAGACCCCCTCCTATGTCACTGCCTGGGATGGGGAACAGCTCCTTCCTGGACTCAGTGGAACCACAGGGTGGTCTTGTGGCTCAGAGCTTGGGAGTGGAGGCCGGAGACCTGGGCCCATCCCGGCAAGCTGCCCTCCCCGCCTTGGTCTCGCATCTGACTGGAGAGGACAGCCAGGGTCCACTGTGGGAGGCTGGTGCCTCTCTCCAGTCATCATGGCAGTTTCCGATCACCAGCAGCAGAAGGCAAACAGGGCACCCTGGGCCCTGTCAGCAGGCAGGGCCTTCGCAGGGACTCAGAGGTGGGAAGGCCCCATCTGGAGCTCTGGAAGCCTGCAGGGTCACTCCAGGGCCTGTCCTCACGGTGCTCCCAGGCAATGCCAGGGTGGGCAGGATGGGCCTAGGGCCTGGGGAGGCAGCAAACAGGCAGGTGACACCTCTGGTGCCCTCTCTTGCAGCCCATCAGCTCTTACTGGCCACTGCTTGCCAGCATGCCCACTATGGCACCGCCATCCAGGAGACCTGCCTCCCTCGCTTCCAGGAGGACATGGAGGCCATGGGGAGGACTCTGTGGTGCAACTGGGACAAGACCATCGGGTGAGTCCTGGGTCCTGGGGGTGGGATGTGGCTGGGGCCATGATGGTGGGTGATGGCAGGATAGGCAGGGGCTGGGAGCCTGGGGTCTTGGCCCAGCGAGAAACAGGGGCTCTCATCAGGTGGGGACACTGTAACCATCCCAGAGCCAACTGAGCCCAGTTCCATGCTGTGGCCGTGGTGGCCACAGATCATGACAGAGGTTCCAGGCCAAGGCTGACAGCCCCTGCCCACCACCCATTTAGGGCTCAGAACTGCAGGCCAGGCTGCTCCTGGAGGGTGGCCATGACCCTGGTTAAGACATGGCCACCATGGCCAGCCTTCTTTCCCAATGTATTGCACTTGCACAGTGCCCTGCAGCCAGCACACATATCCCCCAGCCCAGCCAGGGGCCTCCACCTCCATGCTCTACTTCCTGGACCTGGCTACTGTGTCCGTGTGGGGTCCAGTGACGGGCTGGGGCAACTGGGTCCCCAGGCAGGGTCTGTGTTCAGGGAAGCAGCCCATAGCACACAGCAGGTTAGTCCTCGTGCCCAAGGGGAGAGAGGACAAGGGCCCAGGAGGATGGTGGTGGGGACCGAGGTCCAGGAAGGGTGGCCCGAGGGATCTGCATGGAGAGGCACAGCCACTGTCACGCACAGAGTGCGCCCTTGCTTCGTATCCCCCAGCACCTGGGACTGGCCTCGCTCCTGGAAGGTGCTGGGCAAGCTCTGTGGGATAGTGCCCCCTGTGGGAGGGGCTGGGGTGGCACATGAGTCTCCAACACACAGGCCTGGGAGGCAGGGCCACATTGCACTACTGAGGCTGGGTTCAGGCCTCTGCAGGGGCCCTGTTCTGTCCCTGAGTGGGTGGACTAGTACTCACTTGTCTGCCCCCAGCCACATGCCCATCCCATTCATCTTGGGCATCTATTCCCCCAGCATTCTGCTCCGTGCACAGCTGTGGAGGGGAATCTCTACCTTGGGAACAGAAAACCAAGCCAGGCAGGCACAGTGTCTGCCAGGGTACAGGCTGCAGTTCAGACCTCAGACCCAAGATGCAGCTGAAGCCCAGGCCCCAGGCCCCAGGACTTGGGACCCAGGACCCCTGACAGGGCACAAGCAACCCAGAGATCCCATGAGATTTGCAGCAGGCCTCCCCCTGGTCGGGATCTGCTGCGCTCAGGCATCTTGGAAACCGTAGATCTCATATTCTGAGCCAGTGGTATTCTGGTAATGAAGAGGGAAGATGTGAGAAATGACAGAACAGTGTGTTCTTCAAACCAATTGGCTTTGTGCCTCAACTGAGTTGTTTGTACTTAAAGTATGCATTTATCGCAGCCCAGGGAAATACAGCAGGCTCTGGGGAAGGAAGCACAGGCCGCCTGCCCCTCGAGGCTGTCTTTGATTTGTGCATTTTTGGAAGTCACAGTGATGAAGGGAGCTGTGCAACCCTGCAGGCACTTCCGAGGCCTCCTCAGGAAGGAAGAGCAGGGAGGGCGATCAGCTGCCATCCACAGAGCTCGCACACCAGGGCTGGAGCCACGGCAGGATGGGCCACAGGTGGAAACAGAGGCAGGGGAAGCAGACTGGGGAGAGAGATAATAAAGGCTCAGGGCCAAGCAGTGCCAGCACCTCATGGCGCCCGGGAAGTCAGCCTGCCAGCTCTGAGCCCTAGAGATGCCCATGTCCTGAGCCTGGGGCCTGAGGGTGGAGGGGGCTGTGCTTGGGGCCTGGAGGCACCAGGCAGGTGACTCTGATACAGCCCTGTTCTGTCAACTGGGTCCCCGCAGCTAAGCGCTGTGCCCTTGCCTTGCCTGGCATGGTTTGAACCTGTCCTTCTCTATGGCCCATGGGATGTCCCATGTTTCTCTCACACTTCCTGTTGCAGCTTCAGCCAGCATTTCTCCAGGGGCCTTGGCCCATTCTGCAAGTGACCAGAAGTTGGAGCCAAGATGTGCCCACATACATGCACATACATGTGCACACACACAGGGGCTTGGGTATGTTGGGATAGTTGAGACACATTGGCTTCAAGAATTGCCACATGTGATCATGAGAACTGGTGGATGCCAGCAGGATGGGCTGGCAGCCAGTGACTCAACAGACTGACCCCTTTGCTTCAAGCCGCCTGGTTGTAGGTATTCCTCCATGTCCAGATGCTCCGCAGCACTCCTAGAGCTGCATTTCATGGAACAGTGGGGTCTTAGATCATAGCTGGGTGGACACATAAGACATCCTGTCCCAGCTGGGCAAGGGGTGCACACGTGGAACCCCAGCCCTTAAGAGGCTGAGGCAGGAGGCTCACAGGATTGAGCCCTGCCATGGCAAGCTAGTGACCTCATGCCTGGCTCAGTGTTTTTACTGTGGTCAAACACACCATCTTTACCACATCTGGACTTGAGAGCTTTTCCAATGCAGGCTGGAGGCAGGCTTGCCACTCTCTTCCTGGCCAGCATGGCTTGGTGGCTAACTGAGTATGGGCTGGCTGAGGGCTCCTAGCTCAAGTATGAAGCATGAGACACAGTGTCTCTTTCCAGATGAGACACCAACTGGTCTCATTTATTATAAAGCCCATCTTTGCCCCCAGTGATTCTGTCCTGTCCCAGAAGTCCATGCTCTCTACTGGGTCTCCTCTTCCCCTCCCTTCACTGGTGTCTGCACTATGGCTGCACCTCCACAGCCTGCAACAAGTGTCACCCCCTGTCAGCAGCATCGCCATTCCTTCCCACATCCCAGGACAGAGTTCATGTCACAGCTGGCATTTGCAAAGCGCTCACTGTGTGACAGCCACCTTCTTTATGTAGCAGCGTCCTGGGGGAGGCAGAGGATCTCTCCTTGCCCCACTGTATCTGCCAGACCCTCGGGTGCTAACACCAGCTCCATCCTGGTGCCCTGGGAAGGACAGGGCACCCAACCGCTTTCACTGAAAGACAAGCACTGAGGGCCACGCCTGGCACCTGGGTCCTCTAGCAGGGGGTCTGGGCAGGATGAGCTTGCCCAGATGATTGGGTAAGAGAGGAAGAGGACAGCAAGGGGCAGAGGACCAGGCCATGTATGTCAAGAGGCCATCACCAATCACAGCTTTCACCAGGCATAGGCCGGAAGCAAGGTGTCTCATGGGAAATGAGGCTGTCCCTGGCTAGCCTGTTTCCCCCAGCCCAAGCAGCATTTCAAGCCAGCCTGTAGGACTGGACCAGGTAGGTGATCAGACAGAGTACTTGGGCACTAGGAGGGCCCCCTCTGCCAGCTAAGTGTCCCTGGGGGTCGCCACTAGGACAAAGGTGAAATCCCAGCAAGAACAGATGGGTGTCCAGGGCAGCAACTTTGGCACCAGCCACCAGATGCGGCTGCCTGAAGGCACCACTGTGCCAGGCTTGCCTGGAGGAGGCAGAGGGAGGGCTTCCGGTTCTCTAAAACCAGAGAATACTCCAGTTTCACAACAGCTGTGTGTGGAAGGAACTCACCTTCCACAAGTGATAGTAATGGATGTGACAGCAGTCTTTTGGGACACAGAACACAGGGCAACCTTGGAGCCTTCAACAGCTCCTGGAACCAGCCTGGCAACTGGATTCTCATATCCTAGCAGACATCAGGGGACCCTCGTCCAGGGACTAGAAATATTTAAAAGGTGCTTGGTGGGCTGGCTGTGACTCAGGAAGAACCAGGGCCTGC
The DNA here is from genome assembly GCA_004025085.1 of Thryonomys swinderianus. NCBI lineage: Eukaryota > Metazoa > Chordata > Mammalia > Rodentia > Thryonomyidae > Thryonomys > Thryonomys swinderianus. The sequence continues at coordinate 29,578 of PVIC010011249.1, forward strand.
CTCGCTTGCCCCAGGCCATGGCCTGCATCCCAGCACCACAAAGAGGAGGACTTAGCTCAGAGGTGGTTTCCCAAGCAAAGCCCTGGGCCAATGGCAGCCTCAAACCTCTCCTGCCAGGGACCTAGGGTTGCCCTTGAACCATGAGCTCTTGGTGCATGGCCATGGCTGTACAAGAGCCCATGATGTAGTGGGCTGGGGCTTTCCACCGCTCCTGCCCTTGACCAGGACCCCCTCTAGATTGGTACCTGCTGGGTGAGGCTTGTCAGGCTGTTTGTTGTGAGCTTGGCTCAGTGTGACCTTGAGCTCTTTCTTTCTTTCTTTCTTTCTTTTTTTTTTTTTTTTTTTTGAGACAGGGTCTTGCTTTGTAGTTCAGGCTGGCTCTGAGCTCACTATGTAGCCTAGGCAGCTTCAAACTCAGCAATCCTCCTGTCTCTGCCTCCTGAGTGCTGGAATTACAGGCATGAGCCACCACGCCTGGCCCTTGAGCTTTTCTTAACAGGGTGTCTCAGGTCAGCAGCAGGTAGGCCCATCCTGCTGCCCAGGCAGCGGTCTAACACCAAGAGGCAGGAGGAAGTCATTGAGGCTTGTTTGTCTTAACTTCAGCCTTTTAGCGGATGCATCAAAGCCTCAAAGTGGGTATTGGATATGAAAATACTGTGTAGCATTTAATTCAGGTAAACGTTTCTTGCTTATGGTGTGAAAACACTCAGCTCTTTCCTCTCAGCCTCCCTTGGCTCCTGGCCACCGGGATGCAGGCCCTCGGCCTTTCCTACCCTGCCCTCAGCCTCATGAGCCTTGCTCCTATCTCTGGCACCCTGGTGCGGATTCCACACAGGAACAGCGTTGGCCATCCCCCACGCCTGGCCACTTCACCGTCTCCAGCTCCATCCAGGCACGGCAGATGCAGAGTCCTGAGGCATCTGTCATATTGACTTTGTCCACTCGCCTGCGACGAGCGCTTAGGTCGTTTCCGGTTCTCGGTCTCCCGGAGGATGGTGCCGTGTGAGCACAGCAGTGCCAGCATCCCATGTCTTCTCCGGCCAGGTTGGGCTCAAATTTGTGGTCCTGTCTGGGCCACATAGTGAGTTCAGAGCCAGCCTGAACTACAAAGTAAGACCCTGTCTGAAAAAAAAATTGTGATCCTCCTGCCTCAGCTTCCCAGAGTGCTGTGATGACAGGCAGGAAAGCGGCTGGTTTTAAAGCAGCTACAGATGAGATTTTCTCACTTAGATGAGCTGTGCTGAGTTGAGGGAGAGGAAAGGAGACATCTCTGCTCCTTCCTTCCTGTGCAGAATCAGGAACCAAGATATAACTTAGGAGAAAGATAGCAGCAGTGGGAAGATTCTGGGGACAGGGCTGCTGTCCACTATAACTGTCTCATCAGAGTGCAGTGGTGCCCAGAGAACCAGTTGTGGCAACGCAGAACAGCTTAGTGCTATAGCCAGGTGTTACAGCTCTGGGTCTCAAAGAAGCGGCTTAAAACCTTTATTACACCAGCAAGCTCAGTGCGGTTTGTCCTGGGAAGTCTGAGGGCTTCACCAATAAGAGCCTCCTTATATATGGATCTACAGGGTAGGTCAGTATGCTCCCAGAAGCAAGGGGGTGGAGTTAAGAACATTCCAGAAAAGGGGCAGGGCCAACAACATTCCTGAGAGGGTCTGGGCTATTAGAGAGTTACCCATGTTCAAACAGTTACAAAATATGTTGCTATACTGGGCAGGAGCCCAGCAGCACATGCTTACATTTCCAAAACAAAACATTCTGTGGGAAAAAACATGGAGGCAAGGCGAGAGCCTGTTGTATTGCATAGTGTTGCTCTGTCAAACCCAACTTCACCTCCATTCTGGTGAGGCATGGCTTCCTCTCTGTCTTGAGGGTCTACACCCAACACACTGGACCTGCCCTAGCCTGGCCCTGAGGCTCCCCAGCTGTGGCTGTGTGGGGTCCTGGGCATAGAACAGAAGGAGAAGTAGGAAGGGAGGAAGGGAGAGGACCACAGATAGCTGATGACTCTATTGGCACCAACCACTTCAGGCAGCCCATTCCCCTCACTGCTGTGGGGTACAGGCTCTTTAGTGTGTTCTGGTACAACAGTCAAGTCAGGAAATTCTTCAGAGCTCAGCACCAAAGTCAAAATGGCTGCCTGTGTTTTGAATTTAACAGGAACCTCAAGGGTGGCCTCTTCTGGGTCCTGAGGACCCTGGGCTATGGGTTTGCTGTCCGTCCAGGTCTCAGAGGAACTGTCCTGGGGTCCCCGGAGGTGGCCTATAGCCCTCCGCCCCAGCCAGAGAAGCCCCATGACACATGTGCCTTGGGGAAGAGACCAGGGGTTAGAGAGGGGCCTTGACTCCAACCCTCCACGGTCCTCAGTTGCCCTTTAGCAGCGCTCGGAGTTGGTGACGGCACTGCCTCTACTGTGCTGTCTTCCTCCATCGTGTGATGAAGTGCCTTGTTTCAAAATCTCCTCAGTTTGGGGATCAAACCAGCTTGTGTGCCAGAACCTAGAAGGTCACACATGGGGTGATGCTGAGCAGAGCCAGGCGCCAGCGAAAGGGGAGCAGGTGGCCTGCATCTTCCGCCCCCACCTTCTCCAGTGAAGTGCTGACAGCCGCCCCCACTCAGGCCTGGAAGGCTCAGCCTCCAGGCTGCACCAAATGAAGGGACTCAGCCTCCCTGGGACCTGTACAACCTGGGCTCCCCAAGCCATCTGAAGATGTCCTGGGCGTGGGCCTGTGTTGTAGCTGGCACGTGGCCATTGGGAATGGGCTGTAGCTGAAGTCCCTTCCTGAGTTTGTCTTCACCTGGCACACACAGGGGCCTGGCCCTTGGTGTAGCCAGCTTCCCTTTGCAGTTTTTGTTTGTTTTGGAACGACTCTAGGTTACCCAGCTGGCCTCTAACTGGTAACCCTCCTGCTTCAGCCTCCCAAGTCACCAAGATTTGGGTGCACCACTGCCCCACTCTACCATGTATGTTTTGAGGACACCTTTCTCCTGGAGGGTCTCTCAGGATCTTAAGGACAGGATGTCAGCTGGACTCAAAGACACACCTTTGATGTGAGTCTCTTCTTCCAACTTCTTGTCTTATAAATATAGCCCACTCTTCAGGCCAGCAAGTCAGCCCAGCTCACTGGTCACATTGGCAATGCCCATGGGCCATGACTTTCTTAACCCCGCTCGTGTTGCTGTAGTAAGAACCTTACTACGCGCTCCACAGGCCCCACACACACTCCTCCTCCTCTGTTCTTTTTCCTCTTCCCTCTTCCTCTGCTCCTCCTCTTACTCTGCCTTATTCCCTTCCTCCTTCTTTTCCTCTCCCTCAATTTCAGATCACCATTTCCGTCATTGCCAGAGTCCTGGGGGCAGCAGGTCCCATTGCCTTCAGGCACCGTGGCACCTGTCTGCACAGTAAGCACTCATGATGGGCTGCCCAGGGAATCTCACTAAACTGCAACTCTTAGCTGGGCATGGTGGCACACTCCTATAATCCCAGCACTCAGGAGGCAGAGGCAGGAGGATCACTGTGAGTTCGAGACCAGCCTGAGCTAGTGCATTGAGCCCAGACTCACCTAGTGAGACCCTGTTTCAAGAAAAAATTAAAATAATAATAAACTGAGGGGACTGGGGATTTAGCTCAAGTGGTACCGTGCCAGCCTTGGACTCACAAGGGCCTGAGTTCAATCCCCGGTACTGAAATAATAATAAACTGCAGTTCTGCCAGCAGCATCAGGGCACACTTGCTTGCTCCCAGCTTGGCAAGCACTGGCATGTGAACTTGGAGTTTTGCAGGTGAAAATGAGATTTCAGTCTATGGCCATATCATCCTGACTGTGCCTGATCTCATCTGATCTTGGAAGCTAAGCAGGGTCAGGCCTGGTTAGTACTTGGACGGGAAACCCCTGGGAATGCCAGGTCATGTAGATTGGAAAAAAAGAAAAGAAATGAGATTTTGCTTTAAATTTGCACATCTAAGGTTATCAGGAAGGTGGAGCTCTTTCCTGTAGCAACTTGGAATTTTTTTTTAAGTGGTAAGGACTCACCACCTCCCTTCCGTGCTTGGAGTCACTGGATTCTTTCGGTTAGTTCTTTTAAGGCTTTCCATTACTATGTCTCTTCATTAGTCTGTTTGCAGTACACAATGATCATATTCCTTGTGGGCAGCCATGCAGGGCGATTGATAATGTCTCCACTGGTTTCCATCCTCTTCCCTTCCTATCCCTTCCTATCCTTCCCTCCAACTCCTGATTGCTTTTCCATTTGAAAAATCCCTATTTCCATTTTTTTTCTTTAAATCTCTTTCTAAAGAGTCTTTTGTAAGACTTTTTAAAACGAATTTTAGATTTCCAGTGAAATTGAGAGGGAGGTACAAAGATTTTCCATATACCTACTAGAGGTTTTTTGGTTGGGTTTGTTTTTTTGAGACAATGTCTTGCTACGCAGGTCCTACTGGCCTTGAACTCACTGTATGATCTGGGATGGCCTCAAACTTGCGAGCATCCTCCTGCCTCAGCCTCTCCAGTGTTGGGATGACAGGCTTGTGCAGCCACTCCCAGTTTTAGAGGTGTTTTTAGTCTTCCTTGGCAGACCCTGTCTTCTGCAACAGTAGCTCTTTGCCCTTGTGCTCTTCCCACTTCAAGGCTGTGGCCTTGCCCTGCTGTCCAATTGTTAGGGTTCACCGTCCACACCAGCGTGCCCCTTGGTCCTGTCTGTGCTGTGATGATCAAGAACCCTCAATATCTTCTGCTGTTTCTCCTCAGATCTTCTATGCTTTGAAACCTTCGTAAGACATGAATTACAATGTGCCTGTGCCTGTCGCGGGCTGCAGCTCAGTGGTAGAGCACCAGAAGATG
>PVIC010011250.1:5225-41831 GCA_004025085.1 Thryonomys swinderianus
CACGTGGCATTCTGGGATAGGCGGCTATACAGCGGAAGCGAACTGGCTGATCAGGCAATGCCTAAATATAGACTTGCTTTTCAGCGGATATAGACCACTTGACCTACTCCTTCAGCGCCATCTTTTGGGCGCGGTTGCCCTTTGGCTCTCCACATTTGTGAATATTTCCTCCCTTTCTGTTGTTCGCCTCTTCACCCGGCTATTTTCCTGTGCAGAGGTTTTAATTTTGATCTAGTTTGGCTCTAACTGCACTCCGGTGGCTTCCACAGCTTCGGGTCTTACATATACACCTTCTACCCACTGTGTCTTTGGCGTAGGATTCCCGAGGCTGGCAGCATTAGTGGACTGATGGGAGGGTGTGAGGTTGGGGAAGCCTGGAGGAAGGGCCTGGGGGTGAGGAGTGACCTTGTGAAGCCAGAGAAACGGCCGAAGCTTGGGGAGGCTTGTCTCGGCGTCTCTGGCTGTGTCCTGCAGCCAGCAGTGTGCCCTCCCAACATCCCCAGCAGCCATGGAAGCAACTGCCACACAGCTGTTGTCCGCAGCAGAGACATTTATTCCTTCACGGTTTTGATGGCAAAGCTGAAATTATTTTCTCGGGAGCCCATGGGCGGCGCCAACCCCGGCTCCTCCAAGAACATGGAGGCTGCCGTCCCTTCGACTGCTAGCTGCGTCACCGGTCTCCGCCTCTGCGTCCCTACGGCCTTGTCCACCTTCCTGTGGGTAGAACCCTTCCACTTCGCCAGTAAGGGACACTTACGATCGGACCGAGGGGCCAATGGATGACCCAGGGGGATCCTCTTTGGTTCCTTGACCCATCGTGGACAGAGACCCTTTCCCCCAGGCAGCTCTCGCACCCCGCAGCTAGGCCTGCTTCCTCCTCGGGGCTCTGCGTGCCCACTGATGGAGCAGCCACGCAACCTTCAGAGCCTGCGTGCCCCAGACCCCTTCCCCTGCTCCTCCACATCCTGACACGTGATGGATGTTGCCACGGTAGCATATTTGGGGAACAGGAGTCTGTGCCCTGAAAAAGTAAAAAAGGAAATGTACACACGATGAGAACATATTTATAAATTGGTGGACCTTTGTATCCAGAGTGTTTCAAGGACTTTCAAAAAAATTGGGGGACCAGGGATCTAGCTCAGTGGTTCTGGCACCCACCCACCTCTAAACACAAGGTCCTGAGTTCAATCCCTGGTACAAAAAAAAAAAAAGTAAAAACAAAAGAGAAAATGAAAAAAAAAAAAACAAATTTTTGGAAAAGCAACCAAAGGACAAAAAAGAAGCAAAATCAGTGTTTAAAAAAAGGACAAAGTGGCGGGAGATTTAGCTCAGTGGTTCTGGTGCCTGCCTAGCAAGTACAAGGTCCTGAGTTGGATCCTGGTAACCACATACAACAATGCTGGGCATGGTGGCTCACACCCACCAGCAATCAGTAGCATATACCACAGTGCCAGGTGTGGTGGCTCACGCCTGTCATCCCAACACTGGGAGGCAGAGGCAGGAGGATTGCTGAGTTCCAAGTTTACCTGGGCTCCATAGTGAGCTCAGGGCCAGCCTGCACTACAAAGCGAGACCCTGTCTCAAAAAAAGAAAAAAAAAAAAAAGATGCACAAAGTATGTGGACAGACATTTCTCCAAGGTATACAAATGGCCATTAGATACATAATCAAATGTCCAGCATACTGATTTTTAGAGAAATGCGGGATCAGATCCACAGTATCAAAATATGTCATCTGAAATATATGCAATATAAATGAGATTCCAGAAAATTAAAAATTTTTTAAAAATGAGATTTCACTTTACACCCATTTCAAATGTTGTTATTTTGAAACATGAGAAATTACTCTGGCACCTGATTTGCAAGCGCAAAGTCCTGCATTTTATTCCTGGAACCAAAGAGGGGGAAAAAAAGAAAAAAGAAATTGCATTTATGGGGGAGGGTGAGAAGAAAATGGATTCTCAGCATTACTGCTGAGAGAGCGAAATTGCACAAGTGCTACAGAAACACTACGATGGTTCCTCAAAAAATTAAAAATAGAACGATCATTTCACCAAGCTGTTGTGTTTCTCACCAGAGTCCTCAGAGAACCGAAAATGGGGCCTGGAGGAGGTGATTTTTACGTGACCAGAGTCAGAGTGGTGCCGCTCACAGCAGCTGGCAGCAAGGGGCAACCCCAGGGCGCCTCCACGGGCCAGCAAAATGCTGTGCACAGCACAACTCAGCTCCTGCCGTGTCCGCGAAGGGCCCAGAGTAAGCACAGTCTGCCGGTCACCCAAGGACAGATAGACACACGGTCCCGCTCACAGGGACACTCAGGGCAGACAGAGTCTTCAGCAAAGGAAGCAAACAGCTCATTGCTAGGGCAGGGAAAAATGGCCTGACATCTTTCATTGGGCACAGAGTTCCTCTGCGGGAGATGCAAGAAGTTCTGGAGGAGTTCAGCAGCACCGTCCACACAGCCACATGGGTGAAGTTAATGTCAGGGACCATCTCAAACAATTAGAGAACATCTTCCATTCCTTTTACCACAGGATGCACAAACGTAACCAAGTATTGGGCCATCCGTGTCACCAGAGAAGAAATGAAGGAGTAATAACTAGATAAAAACATATTCAACATTGCACAATGACAGGTTAAAGTCAGAAGCTCCCAGCACATGCTTGTTAGATGGCTAAAACCACAAAAGGGAAATTTAATAATAACGCAAGTGTCGAAGAGGCCCTGCAGCGAGTGTCAGGAACCCAGGGAGTGCTGTGAGAGTCTAAGATGGGCCACCTCTTGGAAAAGAGTTTGGAAATTCCATATAGAAGTGAGCCAAGACTCCCCATTAGACCAGACAACCCCTTTCTGAGCGATTACCCAAGTGAAGCCTGAACGGGTCCACACAAAAACCTGCATGGTATATTGATGGGAGTTTTACTCCATAGTCACCAAGACCTGAAAAGGGTTCAAATGTTCCTCAGCCTGTTGGCGTGTATAAAGCATGGTCCACGAGAACAATGTGACTCTTCCGGTAACTAAGAGCACATGCCCCATCACACGGATGCCCCAGCATGGTACGCCATGTCGGTGAAGCCATGCTAAGAGACTGCCCTGAGAAAGACAGAAAATGTCACGAGCCAAACAAAAAAAGAAAGAATCACCTCCTCTACATAATCACCTCCCTCTGGTGGAAAGTGTGTCCTCGGGGGCACATTGAGCGGTGGGAGGCCGATCTGCCCTGAGAGAGGACCAGCTCCTCTAAGACAGGAACAGACGGGAGGTCAGAGCCACTGACGCCACGCCAGCGGTAGGAGGCAGCGAGGGAGTTCCGTCTGCAGTGAGGAGCACGTGTCCCCTTTCTGCGCCCCCTGAGGATGCCGCACGGCCCCTCCAGCAGTGTCACCAACACCCTGGACAGCAGTGGAGATGGCGGAGAAACGACTCCACGTCCTGAGCATGTCAAACCATCTAACACATCTCCATGACACGTGGCAGCCTCACAGGCAGCTCGTGTGTCCAGCCCTGAGGCTCAGAGACACTATGAACCCTGCATCCCACAGGGCCACCAAGAATTGAAAGCCCACTCCCCTCGGCCAGGCAGGCAGTGACCAGCTCCTGGTCACGCCAAAGACCAGTGACCAGGAAAACACCTCAGGGTGGGGAGACCTTGAACTCTCACCTGTGCTACCTGCCTGAGATGTCCCCGGGGTCCTTGCTGGATTCAGGAGGATGTGCTTGATCTGGGGGCATGAGGTGGCCTCTGGTTCCTTTCTGCCTCTGGAGTTTCGGCCCATTCAACAGCAGGAGTCAACCCCAATCACATGTAGGTCTGAGTTCCCCTTCTGTGGACCAGCGAGGTTCCCTTCCCTCATCACTCCCATGGGTCACACGGCACTTCCCATCCACACAGACCCTTCTCTGCTCCTCCCAAGAGCACAGAGCCTCCAGCACTGAGATGCTGCTGTGGCAACGGCTGCTGCTGCCCCTGCTGTGGGCAGGTGAGTGCGTTTGGGGAGACGGGTGGAGGGGCTGCACAGAGCTGACCCCCCTTTCCCACAGGGTCCCTGGCTAATCTTCTGGGATTCCAGCTGACAGTGCCGGAGTCAGTGGTGGCGCACGAGGGACAGAGCATTTTCATACCCTGCGGAGTCTCCTACCCCGTGAAAGAGTGGAACAACTCAACCTTAGCCCGGGGCTAGTACAAGAAAGACCCTCAAGACCCTCCAGTGGCCATATATGACCCATCTCCTGGTGTGCAGAGAGACACCCAGAGCTGATTCCAGCTCCTCGGAGACCCCAGGACCTACAACTGCTCCCTGCGCATCAGAGATGTGCGGAGAGAGGACACAGGAGTCTACTTCTTCAGGGTGGAGAGAGGGACTTATGTGCGATACAGTTACATCAAGAACCTACTCTGTGTGTTTGTTCTGGGTAAGGAATGAGGCTGAGAAGGCCACACAGATGGGCCTGAGGGGCCAGAGAGGGTGGAAGGGTCCTCCTCCTCACGGGGGCACAGAAAGCCTGGGTCCCAGGGACCGGCAGGGAGGTGACTGCGCTGAGACCCAGGTGCTCTCGGGGCCACACCTAGGTCCCCTCAGGGCTTGAGTGTCTGTTTTTCTGTCTCTGACAGAGACCCCTGACCTCCAAATCGCGGGGCCCCTAGAGTCTGGACACCCTAAGAATGTGACCTGCACAGTGGCATGGCCTTGTGAGCAGGGGACGCCCCCCACCTTTTCCTGAGTTGGGGTGAACCTCACTGCCACCCTGGGCCCCAAGACACCCCGCTCTTCGGTGCTCACCATCACCCCACAGCCATGTGACCATGACACCAACCTCACCTGCCGAGTGTCCTTCCCTGGAGCCCATGTGATGGTGGAGAGGACCATCCAGCTCAGCATGTCCTGTGAGTGGTGGGCTGGGACACACAGGCCCAGGGAGGCAGGGAGGCAGGGTCAGGAGAGGCCGGACTAGGATTCGGACACTGTTCTGGAGGGACTGCTGGAGTCACATGAGACACGCCGGACCCATGGGCTGCTCGGGGCCACCCACCTCCATCAGTGACTGATTTCTGTTCCAGACCCTGCACAGAGCATATCCCACGTCTTCAGGGCCAACAGCACAGGTAAGAGGGGCCCTCTCTGCGGGGCTATGGTAGGAGTGGGTGTCCCCGTCCTTCTCCTAGGCCGCCCATTAGTGTCACTGAACTCCCGTGAAACCCGGCTCCCTGCAGGAGCTTCCTGTGTGCTGTTCTCTTCCCTTTCCTGGGGCTTCCCCTCCTGATTCTTCAGCATCGCTAAGGACGGCTCACTCTCTACAAGAAGCCATGATACATGAGCTCGCTCTCCATGAGAAGCCATGGTACATGAGCTCCCACGGGGGCCCTAGGGCTCTGGCTGTGGCTCCTGCTCACCACGGGGGTCCCAGTCCTGGGTCTGCTCCACAAACTCTCACAGACCTTTCAGCCTTCGGATCCTGAGCATGTCCTCCCCAGAGTGACTGAGTCGTACCCTGGGACTCACTGAGTCAGTGTGAATTGTGTTCTCAGTGCATCGGGACCACTGTCCTGGCCTGTCCTCCCTCGAGTCGTGCTGGCTACCTGTCCTCTCATCTCCACTCCTGTGCCGGGGTCTCACGCTCCCCTCCCGCCCTTCCATCGGGGGTCCTTGCCTCTTCCTGCCCTCTCTCACAATGCTTCCTGGGAGATGCTGTTTTCCACTGTCCGTGCACGTAGGGACGGACACGGGGAGAGAGAGGCCTCTCAGCCCGGTGCTCTGGCTCTCTGCCTCTCTGCCTCTCTGCCTGCTTAGTCCCATAGCTGCTGGACAGCGCCACCACCCTGCAAGTCTAAGAGGGCCAGTCCCTGCGCCTGGTCTGCAGCGGGGACAGCCACCCTCCAGCCAAGATGCACTGGGCCCCGGGGGAACCTCTCCTTGAGCTCCTCGCTGTCCTTGGGGCCTGGGGCCTGGAGCTGTCCCAGGTGGCTGCAGAGGACACAGAAGAACTCACCTGCTGGGCTCAGCACCTGCTGGGCTCCTGCCACGTCTCCCTGAGCCTGGCTGTGTGGGGTGAGCATCCGGAAGAGGGTGCTGGCGGGGTTGGACGTGGGCCTGGAGTACTCACGCCCCCATCCTTCCGTTCCCTCCCCCAGGCACTTCCTGTTCCTGCCCCCACATCTGCGAACAGCAGGGCTACTGACCTCTGCTGCTCACCTCGCTCAGGGGGACCCTCATGGGGGTTGGCTTCCTCCTCACCTATGGCCCCACCTGGATCTACTACGTCAGGTGGGCAGAACCTGCTCAAAATGTCCCAGGTTTTCAACCCTCAACTCCCAGAGTGTCTTCACCCATCTTGCCCTCCTAGAGCCAACCTGGTACAAAGGAAGTGTCTCATCTCAGAATGTTTCCCCACCAGGTTTCAGGGCTGCTGAGGGGACAGAGCCTCGCAGAGAGCCTGAGGCCCTTACCCACACAGGGCTGAGCTGCAGGCTGCAGGTCTCTCTCAGGTGGAGAAGACCCCCCCCAGGCCTCTGTGTCCTGAGACTCAGCCTGCCTGGGTCGGTGGAACAAGATGCCACCGGCTCATATGACCCTGACTTCTCTCCAAAAACGGTCCCTTCACTCTCCCTCTCTGGATTGTGCTCTTTTTTTTTTTTTTTTCTTGCGGTACCAGGGATCAAACTTGGGCCCTTGTGTGGCCAAGATTGGCACGGTACCACTTGAGCTAAATCCCTAGCCCCCACTCTCCCTCTCTGGGCCTCTTCCTGAAGGCTCTAACGGGAAGGCTGGTAGAGCAAGCAAGGGAGATGGACTGTCTCACTCATGGTGACCCTTCTCTGAGTGCTTGGATCACAGACAGAAGCCACCACACCAGCTCGCATGTGGTTCTGACAAGCCCATGAGTCAGCCTACACCTTTATCAATAGGCGATATATTTCCCATAAATATATCAAATTTGAAAGATTTTTTTTTGTTAGAAAATAAACTCTTCTTTATTTACATGGTAGCCATCTCCTCCCTCCTCTTTATCCTCCAGGACCTCAGGACCGCAGGTCTGCGGGCAGCTCAGGGTGAGGGTCCCCTGAGTCCCACTTGTCCCGGCTGGGGGTTACTGTCAGGCACAGGTTGACTGCTCCTCATTTCTTGGGGGTCCACCACATCCCTCCAGGTGCCGTGTTCCTTTGCTGAACGGCTCATACACGTCTCACGGTGCAGGTGGACTGGTGAGAAGTATTCTCAGCTGTTGCTTATTGGGAAAGTTTTTCTTATTATTTGATTGGGAAAGAAACTTCACTGGAATTGGAATTTATATGGAGCTCTCGGTCGCCTTCCATAATTTCCTATAGGAAGTCTGCTGTGATTATTTCTTCGTTTCTTTCTGTTGGGTTTGGTTTTCTCTATTGGTTTTAAATTTTTATCACCACCTTTTAATTCTTTTATTAGTATGCATCTTAGGGTAGGCAAGGGTTTATGAGAGAGAAAAGAGAAGGGAGGAGTGCAGAGAAAGGTGTCTATTCTATTTCGACGTACGCATCTAGATCTGCGGGTTTATACTTTTCATCAATTTTGGGAAAATATATTTTGTCAGTTTCTGTTCTTTCTGAATGGTGCATATGGACTGCTGGGTTTTTTACTCCTCTAAGGAGCATTGGTCCTTTTTTTCTTGACAACAGTTAAGGTATTTGCAAATTTGGTTGATCTTTTGTTAAGGCTTTCTGATTTTTTTGCTCTCCTGTGATTGGGTAAATGTGTTGAGGGCTTTAGTCTCACTTCAATGCTGTGTCATTTGGGGGCTCTTAAGTGAATCTGTGTATTTGAAGAGGTATACTCTTTCTGAGCCTCCAGAAGTAATACCTTAAATTTATGTTCCACTGATTAGCAACCAGGACACAAAATCATTTAGTGGAAAAGCATGATTTCCTCAACAAATGGCGTGCGTGGAACTGCTCAGGAGATGTTTCTGGCAGTCAAAATAGGCCAAAGGCTGGGCTGTATTTCTAGCTTCCAATCAGAAAATGCAGGCACCTGGAAAAGTCTAACACATACAGGATAATTAGAAAAGATCGGGCTGGGGAAGTACTCATTGATATAGCACTTGCCTACTCTGCTGGAGGCCCTGGTACTTAAAATAATAAAGAAGAAAGAAAAGATCTCAGAAGTCTTCCACTCCTTCCTGTTCTTTGGCCTGGGCTGGAGGAAAACAAGAGCTAACACTTGTGGTGCCCGAATGATGCGGCATGCTCTGTCATCAGGTGCAGGAAATGGGAACCCACCGCACAGGAATTATGTAGATTACCATCAGGGGGATAGAGAAGTAAGTAAATCATATTGTGGGACAACTTATGAGAAACAGAGGTCAACACTGACCAATCTACAGGCACGCCAGTGTCACGTGGCCAAATACCATGATGCATTGGGGAAGCCCAGCAGTGGATGCCCACTGGCTGAAGCAAGAGACAGAGCTGCGCACAAGGAACCACGGGTTGAATCACAAAGGGACCCTTGGGACACTCAGCGCAGGATGCAGGCTTGTGTTGCTGATGGGAGAGTGTGAAGGAGGCAAGGTTTGCTCTGGACTGGGAGTCGGGAAGCCCGTGCTCTTCCTCCATAGGATGTTCTAATAAACCTTCTCTAGGATGAAGAAAGTGAGGCCAAAGTCCTCTTGGTTTGTGCTATATCTTGGGCCACTTTTGTTGTTAAGAGCTTAATGCTGCACAATGAATAAATTGCAAAGAACAGAGGTTTCTGGGAGGTCTTGGCTCTGGCCTGAGGGGGAGGGCCCACCTCTGCTGGGCTTCACGCTGGCAGGTGCCAGGTAGCCCTGAGCATCTCATGGCACAGATGGGCATGATGGAGCCCCGTCCTACTGGCTGTCCTAGCAGACCCACTCTTCAGGTGAGCCTGAACCGCATCTCTCCCTCCCACCCTCCTCTTCTCTTCCCCCACCTCAAGCTTCCCCTACTGACCTTGGTATTGGGCAGCTCCGGAGGTCCAGAACAAACCTTGGTCCTTTCTGAAGTTTCTCAGCATCACAGTAAGAGAGGACACACACATACTCAACACCTGCTGCATGAAACAAGATGGCAGATACACAGGCTCAGTTCTAGAAGGAAGAAGCTCAAGGAGACTGAAAATTCCCAGCATAGAAGATGGGAATGGGGCTAACCAGAAGAGATGGCTGTGGCCTCCGGTGTCCTCTAGTGTTGTCCTGTGTGACCCAGGGTGGGAAGAGCAGTTGGCCTGAGAAGCGACTAGGAAAGGATAGTGGGCAGAAGGTCTGGCCACAACAGAGGGAGGTGGAAAATTCTGAGAAGCCACAGATGTTTCAGACACGTGTGGGAAGGGGGAGGGAAAGGGGAACTTGGTTTATGAGATTCGGAAAGGCACATCTGAGGAGATGGCGTCTGCGTGAAATGCCGTTAGGAGGAGCCAGCAGCAGTAGAACTAGAGCCTCCTTGGAAAGGAGCCATGAGTGTCACGTAGGGAAGAGGGTTGGGGGCGGCTGAGTGAGTGTGGGGGGTACGGGCAGGTTACAGAGGCCAGCAGGGCTCGTCGTCAGAGTGTACCAGGCAGCAGGGTTTTTCTTCTAAACAAAATGAGAGGTCATGGGAAAGCTTGCACGAGGAGGGGCTTGGTCTGAAGCATATTTCAGAAATAACTCTGGCTGCTGTGTTGAGAAGCCTAAGGGGGTGGTGGGGGAGGACCATTCCCGGGGGTCTGTCAGGCCGTGTGAGGGGCGGCATGGAGACACCAGGCGGCAAGAATACCTGCAGACACTTTCCCCCCTCCCATCGGGATGGGGGAGCCAGTGTGGGTGGTTGTACAGGGCCCCCCGCGGCAGACGCAGCAGAGTCAGAGCACCAGGAGCGTGGAGTTGAACTTCGCTGCTCCAGGGTCATGGTGGCAGGTGAGGGAGCCCGTGGATGGATGTGTTGACGCCACATAGTAACTGCGCATGTTTGTGGGATGGAAGGGGACAGTTCTGAGCCCATGCACGATGTGGGGGGGGGGGTGCTGGCCAACACAGGATAGCAAGCCTCTCACATCATTATTCCTTCCTCAACTGGGGAGGTTTTGAGCTCCTCTCTTCTAGTTCATCATAAATACACACATTGTTATAAACGGAAGGTGCCGCTCTACTGTGGATATGAGAACAGACTCGTCTTTAGCGGTGCCTGCGTCCACTGTCCAAGCCCTCCGTCCCTCTCCTGCCTACTCTTCGAATCACTCAGCTGGTCTTCCGTACACAGTCAACATGTATTACCCTCCACACATAAGTGGGAATATGCAGTACTTTTCTTTGGTTCATTTCACTTAACATCATGTCCTGTAGTCCCATTCATTTTGTCATGAATGATAGGATTTCAATTTTTCAGGCTGGATAGAATTCCACCATGTGCATACATTATACTTTATCCATTCATCCACTGGTAAACATCCAATTCAATCATCTATCTTGGCTACTGTGAATAATATGCAAAAACACAGGCATGTGGGTTACTCTTTAAAGGTACTGATTCCATCATGTACTTTGAATCTAGCCCCAGAAGAGGGATGGCTGACTCACAGGATAGGTCTGTTTTTTTTAGTGGGGAGGAGACATTCCTATACTGTTTGCCATAATGTCAGTTAGGTTGGATTTAAACACCATATAAGCTGAACTGATGGGGAGTGTAGATGTGTGGGAGGTGGGAACAGGGCATAAGGGGACATCAGAAGAGACAGGGACTGGGCAGACGCTGGCACATTACAGAACAGATGATCAGAAGACTGAAAAGGAACTTGCCACTGTAAGGACTGAGTGACCCATGAGATAGATACCTATTCTGCACCCCGAGTAGATGTCAAACAAGCAGAAAACAGCCAGGGTTTTGAGGTATCAGCAAACTTCTTTGACATTGTGTGTTTTGTGATTACTTTGCTTTGTTTTTAATTTTATTTTTGAATGCTGCAGACATTAATAGGAAGTTGGGAGGAAATACAGAGAGAGATCCCATGGCCTACCCCAGCCTTCTTTAACATTAGCATCTGACACAGGTCTAGCGCAGTGTGGAGATCAAAGCATCAACATTGGTAGCTTATGTTTTCAAGCCACGGATGGAACAGGACACAGAGGGGGAGGATCCTGATGTGTTCCAACATTTAGACATCAGGGGCTGAGAGGAACCGTTAAAGGAGACGAGACAGTGTCTAGAAGACAGGAAGGAAGCTAGGTGTATGAGCCCCCACTGTGCTCTATGCAGAACTTCCTGCAGGTGCCTCCACTGGCACAGACGGGCCTTGTGCCGCCTCGGGCCGCTCCAGGTGACCTGGTAGCCAGGTCTTCTTGAAGGAAGGAGGGACAGAGCCTGCCTGGCGCTCCTGAGAAGGGAGCAGCCTAGGGAAGCAGGAGTGGAAACTGGAAACTGTCAGAAGTTGGAGGTTTGGGGATCTCAGTGGATCCATTTGACTGAGTTGGTAGGAACGGGGAGCAAATTTGGGCTGGGAAGGAGAGGGAGTGAAGACAGACACGTCCCTGGAGAAACCCACCTAGGGAGAGATCTCTGCTCCCTGAGGAGTGAAAGGAAGAGGCTGGTGTCCCAGAACCATCCCTAGAAGCCCCGGCCAGCTGCCTTCATGATGCCCAGAGCAGTGAATTTAACTCTGGGCCGACAGCACCTTTGGCATGGGTCCTCACGCTCAAGGACTACTGTTCCAGAACATCACGGGAGCCCTCTTTGATTTGTGTGCACACAGAGCACAGGCTGCACACACAAGCCCCTCCCACACAGGCTTAGCCTCTGGAGATTCTCTGTCCGTAACTTGGTGGAGAGGAATCCTCTCTGAGGTTCAGCGATCTCACCAGGGAGAGGCCGCTCCGGTGAGGTCGCATCCTGAGCCATGGAGGTGAGGGTGGCATCTTCCCCCCGGAGGCAGCAGCACATGGGAAGTGGTGGGAGGACCCATGGGAGGACAGACCTGGCCACTCCCCTGTTCCTGTCCATGGGTCCCATAGGCCGCAGAGGCGCTAACAGCACAGAGACGTGAACCTAGTCAGGGGCCTCAGCATGGACTGGTTCAGGATGAGCCCAGGCCCAGGCACCCTCACGGCCTCACTCTAGTGGAGAACAGGGGGAATGACAGTCACCTGCAGGCCAGGCAGAGAGACCTCAGGGGGAACTGTCCCTGCCACACACCTTGCTTTGGCACTTCTGGCTTCTTGAACTGCGAGGAAATAAATCTCTGTCATTTTAGCCCCTCGGGCTGTGGTACAGTTACCTCTCGGAACCCCGGGAGGTGGGTCTGGTGGACGCCTAGGTCTCTTATGCAACCTACATGCTTTAAATTATCCTCTGATGACATATAATGCCTAACCCAAAAGTGCTATGGGAATGTTACTGTTCTTTAGGGAATAAAAATAGGGACAAAAGAATTGTGCAGCTCAGGACAGACATAAATTTTTCTTGGTGCTTTTAATCCACGGCTGGTGAAATCTATGGACACAGAATCCAGAGAGGATGGTGGTTCACTGCTGTCTGCGTCAGCAGCTTGGCAGACCTAGCCCCCTAGAGGTCACTTCCTGCCCTTACCTGCCCTGACTTCCCTCTGTGTGCTCCCTCCCAGCGTCCCGCGAATGTCTGCCCCAGGCTTTGAGGAGTCTGTGAGGACCTCAGTGTTTTTCTTTTCCTAAGAATCTTCCTTTATGAAACCAGGTGCGCTTGAGATAAGACACCTGGAGGGATTTGCTTCCGGGTCATACACGGGCAGCCCAACCTCTGTGTATGGATGTGTGGGGGTGCAGTGGCTGCCTCAGGGTCGCTACCAGACCACAGTCTTCTCAGAAAGGGTCAGGTGAGGGGGCGACACTATGGAAAGTTTGTTCCTCTTGCTTACATGGAAAGTGGTGTGGGGACCCACGGGAGGACAGACCTGGCCACTCCCCTATTCCTGCCCACCCTCCCTTTACGGTTCCAGCTGTGGGCTTGGGTATTCAAATTGACACAGGTGCAACCAGTGAGATGTCAACTACCCGACAGAAGAGGGGACCAGGCGGAGTTTCCAGGGGGCTAAGGTTGCTGTCTCAGTATTGAGGGTCAAGGGAGGAATAGGGACCACCCTAGGGTTGCCAGATTTGTAATAATTTTTTAAAGAAAAACTTAAAAAGCAAACATCTAGAAAAATGAGAATTAACTTGTGTCATACACTGGTACAAATTCCCCAATGTTGTATGTGATTGTGAGCTGTATATAAAATGTACCAATAAAGAATTTTTTTAAAAAGGCAAACATCTAGAAATTAAATTGAATTTCTAATAAAATAAAGATACTAATATAAGTAGTCACGGTAGAATACTTCAGATATTCTTATACCAAAAAAATAATAAAGCAGATTTGGTTTCTTCAGTATCACCGATCAAATTCAGGACCGAGTGCTCACCAGGCATGTATGGTGCCACCGAACCACATCCCCGGAACAGCAGATTCACTTTTAAAATCGGAAACCCAACTTCTTCAGGCCTCCTGCCTTCCTGTCGGAGGGAACCAGCCCTCCTGAAGGCCTCCTTTCCCCACTCCCACGCGCTCCCCACCGGGACGCCACAAGTGCTGGCTGTGGGCTTTCACTTCTGCTTCCTAGTGACCCGGGCCCAGAGGGACATTCCCCACTCCCCTCCCTGGCCACGGCCAGGCCCCAAGGGGCAAGACACTGCTCTCCCCGCCCTCCCTGAGGGGTGGCTGGGGAGAAGACAGCCCCACATGCTCCAGGGCCAGACAGCCCAACCCCCCACAGGACAGAGAGCACAGGGGGCAAGGTGGGTGGGGAGTGGAGAAGCCCTGTGCAGGGGCCTCCAGCCTGCTCATTTCAAGCCTCAGCCCCAGGGCTCAGCTTCCGCCTCAGCTTCCCCTTCTATGTGGCTGCAGCAAGCCACAGTGGGACTGTAGAATGAGCTCATTTTGGGCAGGTCCCGGCGACACCTAAGACCATGCTGCTCCTGCTGGCCCTGCTGTCCTTGCTGCTGGCCGGTGAGCGGGCCGTGGGTCCTGGGCCTTGGGTGGGGCTGGGTGGGGCTCCAGCCTGAGCCTCTGTCTCCCCCAGGGTCCCGGGCATGGTACCGGCTAGAGGTGGAGAGGCAGGCGACGGTGCAGGAGGGCCTGTGCGTCCTCGTGCCCTGCTCCTTCTCCTACCCCGAGGACACCTGGAGCTCTGAGCCCATTTACAGCTACTGGTTCAGAGAAGGAACCAACACAGACAAAGGACAGCCGGTGGCCACGAACAACCAGAACAGAGATGTGCTTCTGAGCACCCAGGGCCGGTTCCAGCTGGTGGGGAACCCCCTGCAGAAGAGCTGCACCCTGCTGATCAGAGACGCTCGGCAGGAGGACCAGGGCTCCTATTTCTTCCGTGTGGAGAAAGGAAAGGTGAAATACAGTTTCAACTACTACAAGCTCAGGCTACAAGTGACAGGTATGGAGTGTGGTAGGGACGTCTCCTATCTCCCAGGGAGGGACCACGGGCCAGAGCCAAGTGGACTCACCGGCGTCTACCAGGGTGGCCCCTTTCTTCCCAGAACTGACTCAGAAGCCAGATGTCTTTGTTCCTGAGCCCCTGGAGCCTGGGCGGCCCGTGACGGTGTTCTGCCTGTTCGGCTGGAACTCCGAGCTGTGCCCAGCGCCTGTCTTCTCCTGGGAAGGGCCAGCACTGGCCTCCGAAGGCACCGGCCCACCAGGCGCCCCCTACTCCACACTCAGCCTCACCCCAGGGCCCAGGGACCAGGGCACGGAGCTCACCTGCAGGGTGACCTTCTCCGGGAGCGGCCGGAGCACCGAGAGGACGGTCAGACTGACCGTGGCCTGTGAGTGTGCCAGGAGCTGCGGGTGTGCACAGATGGCGCCATGTCCAAGGGGGCCAAGGAGAGAAGGCTGCGAGCTCTGGTGCCTTCAGAGGCCTGCGGTGACTGTTGTTGGGACGAGCCCTTTCTTGCGGAGGACCGAGTGTGCTCCCCTAAAGTCAGGCCTCCATCTTCTTGTAGACGCTCCCAAAATCTCTGTGATCCGCGTTTCCCACGACAACACGTCAGGTACAGGGGCTGCAGGGAGAGAAAGCAGGGCCAGGTCTTGGGAACAGTGTGGAGGGAGGGAAGGCCGCTCAGCGCGTGTGTGTTCCGGCTCTGTCTCTCCAGCACAGGACATCCACGACAATGGCACCCGTGTGGAAGCCCGGAGGGGCCAGCGCCTGCGGCTCCTGTGCGGCGCGGACAGCCGGCCCCCCGCCACGCTGAGCTGGGAGCTGGAGGGCAGAGTCCTTGCGCGCTCTCCTCCCTCAGGCCCCGGGTCCCTCGGGCTGGAGCTGCCCGGGCTGGAGCCCGGGGACACCGGACGCTACACGTGCCGGGCGGAGAATGGGCTGGGCGCCCAGCAGCGTGGCCTGGACCTGCACGTGCAGTGTGAGAGGCGGGGGCCTGTCCTGGGAGGCGGGCAGCTGGGCCCCAGGCCTGTGCCCAGGCTTCTCACCTTCCCGCGAGCGGGCAGTGCGCGGCGGCCCAGCGGCAGCGCCCTCCCATTGCCTGTCTGTGGGCGGGTCCCGAGCCAGGGGGAGCTGCCCTACAGACTGCTCCCTGTGTCCCCGCAGATGCCCCGTGGGACCTGAGGGTGACGGCTTCCCAAGCCAACGGGACAGGTAGGAGGGACAGGGGGACCCGGCTGGCGCCCTGGGCCCTGCTCTGGGCTGCAGGTGCACTGTGCTCTCCCACAGTCCTGGAGATCCACGGGAACGGCACGACACTGCCCGTCCTGGAGGGCCAGAGCCTGCGCCTGGTGTGTGCCACCCACAGTAGCCCCCCGGCCCGGCTGAGCTGGGCCCGGGGGATGCAGCCCCTGAGCCCGCCCTGGGCCTTGGCCCCTGGGGTCCTGGAGCTGGCCCGGGTGCAGACCGAGCACGAAGGCGAAGTCACCTGCCACGCGGAGAACCCGCTGGGCGCCTCCAGTGTGTCTCTCAACCTCTCTGTGCACTGTGAGTGAGGGGGACCCCGGGGCCGGGGGAGGGGCCGCGGTGACCGTCCTCTCCTCCCCAGACGCCCCCACAGTGCTGGGACCGTCCTGCTCCAGGGAGCCCCCGGGCCTGCGCTGCAGCTGCTCCTCCCATGCCCGCCCGGCCCCGGCCCTGCACTGGAGGCTCGGGGAGGCGCGGCTGGAGGGCAACCTCAGCGACGCCTCCCTCGCGGTCACCTCCAGCGCGGCCGGGCCCTGGGCCAACAGCTCGCTGAGCCTGAGCGGGGAGCCAAGCTCGGGGCTCCGGCTCAGCTGCGAGGCCCGGAATGCCCACGGGGCCCACTGCGCCTTGGTCCTGCTGTCGCCAGGTCAGGGCCCTGGCGGAGGGTCCGCGGAGGAGGAGGGGCTGAGGGGGCTGCAATGCTGCCCTGTGGTCGGGGCAGGAGCTGGGTGTGCAGGGGCTGTGCCTTGGCTTTGGGGCACAGAGAGGAGGGCCTGGCACCCAGCCAGTTAGTGGTTGCGGTTCCGCGAATGAGAAGGAAGTGGGCGCAGACGGCAGAGGGCGCTGTGGACACTTGGGAAAGGGTTGCCACCCCCTCCCGTGCAGACAAGGCCCCCGCGTTCTCCGAGGGAGTGCTCCTGGGAGTCGGCGGCACGGCGCTCCTGTCCCTCTGCGTCGTCCTGGTCCTGTGAGTTGGGAGAAGCGGCACAGGGTCCGGGTCTCGGTCCGGGTCCGGGTCGGACTGGAGAGGGCGGGCTCAAGGGCGCACCGCAAGGCATGGCTCCGCCCCCAGCTGGAAGCTGCTGAGGACCCCGCGCACCCAGGGGGCCTCCCTGAGGCCCAAGTTCTCCCGGAGCAGCACCATCCTGGACTACATCAATGTGATCCCCAAGCCTGGGCCCCTGGTACGTGTACCCGCCGCTGCCGTCCTGTCCCCGGGCTGAGCACCCCTGTTCCTTCTGCAGGGCCCCTCCCTGCCTCCCCACCTTGGCCTCAGAGACATCAAGGCAGCAAAAGCATGGAGTTCTGGGTTCAGATTTTGTACTTCGTCACTCCTGAGGCTATTGGGGCACAGTGCTCAGTACTCTAGTAATTAGTACGAAGCCCACCCCCATCAGCCTTCCTTGCTCAAACTTTTCTATCACTATGTGTTTTTGAACAAATCACTCGACTTGAACTGTAATGAAGGAGTAGCAGAACTGCCTACCTCCTAGCATTAGAAGTATTCCACCTGTAAAATATTCAGAAGAAGCCAGGCCTAGTGGTGCAGGCCTGTAATCCCAGCACTCTGGGAGGCTGAGGCAGGAAGATCTCAAGTTCAAGTCCAGCCTGGGCATTTTAAGAGCTCATGGGGCATCGCCCAACTTCCGATGGGCCCTGCAAAATCAACTTTCCCTCCACCTTCTCCGTCTCACCACCCACATCTGGACACCACTGAGAGGGGCCCCGTGGCCTTGAACACTCATCATCTGTTTGTGGGGAGACCACTTGAGATAATCCCCTTTTCTAGCTATTTTGAATTATATGTTACACAGTGGTGAACTGTGGTCTATAACCCTGCTATGTGATCAAACATCAGAACTTTATCCTCCCGTCTCTGTAGACTCCTGTGTCCCTGTGTCCTTCCCCTCCTCTCCCTAGACTCTGGGAACCACTGCTGACCTCTACTTCTGTGAGAATATTTTTAGGTTCCACCTCTGAGATCGTGTGCTACTTTTCTTACTGTGCCTGACCTGTCTCATCTACCACATCCTCCACTTCCACTCATATTGGAACAAAGGACAAAATTCCTTCCTTTTTTGTGGCTGAATAGTATCCCACTGGTTTATATGTATACCTCTTCTTTAGCCACTCACCTGTCAAGGGACACTTGGGGGACCCCACATCATGACTACTGTGAAGCGTCACAGTGAACATGGGAGACCAGATGCCTGTGTCCCGATGTAAATTCCTCTCCCTTCCCTTTCCACTGTCTTCTTATCCTACTTGATTTTCTTCGTGGCATTTATTATTTACTTTTTATTGTTTTATTGCTTTCCTGCCCCCAAGATGGAAAGAAACCAAGCTCAGCATGGGAGGAACTATGTCCCCTCCCAGCTGTGACCCCTTCCTAAGGGAGGTGGGTGGCAGACACTCAAATAGTTGTTGAGTGAATGTGTGTTATTTTCTTAGGCAAGGAATCGAAAGGCCGAGCTAAGCAGCCCTCCCCAGACCTCTGCTCCAGAAGCTCACTCCCCAGTGCCAACAAAGAACCAAAAGGAGCAGCGTTCGGTCTCTCTTGGCCTCCCAGAGCCCCAGACACTCACAGGCACCCCAGACCCTGAGGTCTGCTCCGAGGGGCTCCACTACGCTACTGTCAGCTTCCCAGGACTCAGGCAGTGGGAGACCCAGCAGCCCACAGGCAGCCAGGAAGATTACGCAGAAATCAAATTCTACTGAGTGTCTCCCAGGCTTTAGGATGCGGACGGACCTCGGCTGGGGGGCAAGGTGGGGTAATAAAGAGGCTCAGAGCAAAGAGTACAAAGTTTCTCTTAAAAAACAATCTTCCAGGGGGCCGGAGGGTTAGCTCAGTGGTTCCGGCGCCTGCCTCGCAAGCACAAGGTCCTGAGTTCCATCCCCGGTAACCACATAGAATGCTGGGCGTGGAGACACGCCCACCAGCAATCAACACCGCATACCACAGTGCCGGGCGTGGTGGCTCACGCCTGTAATCCCAGCACTCGGGAGTCAGAGACAGGAGGATTGCTGAGTTCGCGGCGGCTTGCCTGGGCACCATAGTGAGCTCAGGGCCAGCCTGAACTACAAAGCGAGACCCTGTCTCAAAAAGCAAAAAAAAAAAAACAATCTTCCAAGGGTGGGCCAGCCATGCCAGGCGCAGAATAGCTTACCAAATCAGTCCTGAGAGAGGAGGGGCCTGGGCGCCAACCCAGCAAACGCGACCACCTCCCCGCTGCTACAGGGTAGCCAGCCTATAAGACAATGGCGGCGGCGGCAGCGGTGGCGGCGGCATCCCCAGTGCTGAGGTGCGACCATTTTTAGGAGTTGAGGACTCCGCTCACAGGAGTCCGTGCTGACTCCGCAGACCCGATCAGTCCTGGAGAAGGGGGAATTAGCCGGGCTGCCTCAGGCCTCCTGCCTTCTGTCCGCTGTGTCCTCTCTCCCTTGCACATGAGTATAATCACCTTTAAACATGACAACTGCTTAAAACAGACCATTTACTCTGAAGATGTCCTCAGCCTGGGGAGTAAACATGTCCGATTCCTTTCAGTCACAGCTCACAGTTATAGCTCATTCAAAAACTCCCTCTTATGCTGGGCGTGGTGGCTCAGGCCTGTCATCCCAGCCCTCAGGAGGCAGAGGCAGGAGGATTGCTGAGTTCGAGGCTTGCCTGGGCTACACAGTGAGCTCAGGGCCAGCCTGAACTACAAAGCAAGACCCTGTCTCAAAAAACAAAACAGAACAAAACAAAATAAACCTCCCTCTTATGAAGTGGGTGGAGTTTTGGGCTTCCAAGCTCTCCTAAGTTCAATTTAACAAATCAGTACATTGCTAATTGGAGATGAGGACACCGCAGGTGACCACAGCAGCTGAGCTGGAGTCTCCCAAGGCTGGCTTTCTAGACATGTACGTCTCCACCTTTCCCCAGAGCAAGGCAGGTGCCCAGGTGACACGACACCTGCATGCTTTGCCTCCAGAGCCCGGGGCCTTAGGTGCGACTCGGCACCCCGTGGGTCGGCGGGCACACAGTGCCGCAGAGGAGTGCCAGGTGCAGGGCTCCCCCTCTCCCTACAGAGCCAGCAGAAGCGACATGCTTGTTCTCTCAACTTGTTCCCCACAAATCCCAGAGCTCCGGGCTGAGCCAGGACGATCCAGAACCCAGGGCAGGCAGCAAAGTACAGGCTCTGGAGCAAAAAAATTGTCAATACTTTAATTGTCCTCAGCTCTCAGAAGGTAGTCTTTGACTTCCCCGCTTCAGCAAGGCGAGAGGCTCCCCACCACCAGGGAAAATGCACACGGTCTGGAGCGCAAGAAAGCGAAGTGTGCGCGGCCTCCCAGAGAAGTGTCCTCCTCCCGCCCCTGAGCGGCTTTGATCTGGTAGTTACCGGGTAGTGGGCCGCACTACCGCCAGGGGCCGCTGTCGGGCACGTTTTGTTTCCTAGCTGTGCCTCTGGGCAATGAACAAAGCGGGGAAAACTGAATTGCAAAGACTGAAGCCGGAGACCCGAGCCAGCAGCCACTGAGGAACGGAAGTGCAGTTACCACGCGGGCCACGGTGCGCCACCATCCTGACAGATGAGGCTGAGCGGGCAGGATCTTGCGCGGGCGGGGCACACGGCTGCAGCAGAGCAGAGTTCAGACTCAGACACAGACCACAGCGGGGAAGCTCTGCAGGTTACATGGCCCCCTCTAACAAGGCTTTGGCTGCCACGGGTGCTGCAGGGGCCTTAGGAGAAACAGGGCTCTCAGCTGCACAAGGATGGAGAGTCCGTCCTTTCCCTTCACCGCTGCATCCCGCCGGGACAGCCTCCCTGAAAGTCGGTCTTATTTGGAAATGGGACGATTTTGTTGCTAGAGCAACGGGCTTGGCCAGGGCTCAGTAACTCCGAAATACACAGTATGTGTTACCAGGGGCTCTCAGGGAAGCAGTGCTGAAGCCCCTGAGTTCAATCGCAAAACCACACACACACACTCACGTACACAATTTCTCTAATCACTGATTTGATTGTGCTAGTAAAACTTTTTCTTACCAGGCATGGTGGCACATCCCTGTAATCCCAGTAGTACTCAGGGGGCTGAGGCAGGAGAATCACCATGGGTTTGAGGCCAGCCTGGGCTACAGAGTGAGTTCAAGGCCAGCCTGGACTTCAAAGAAGACTGTGTCTCATAAAACAAATATATAATGCTCCAGCTCTGGGGATAAGTCACTCGTCACTCGACCTATGTGGCCAAAGCTGTGGCCTTTGTTGGCTGAGGTTGGCCCTTTTCTGGCCAACAGTGCCTGGCCCTTGGCATGGCCCAAATACTGGCTCTCTTGGAGAGTAAAGTATGTTGACTTATTGTATTAGTTGTTGCTGAAACAAAAGAGCAGCACCCAAAGTTAAAGGGGGGAAACCGTTTATTGAGCTCACAGTTTGTAGAGATTTCAGTCCCTAAACAGCTGCCCCCAAGACAGGCAGTGTAGCACAGCACTCAGGCCTTGCAGAGGAGAAACCGTTCGTGGGGTTCGTGGGGACCAGAACGTAACAGAAACTCCAAGGAGCGAACACAGCCTTGTGTCTTGTCCAGGCTCCTTGGTGAGGGGAGCACTCACACCCTAACCCTAGAGGCTTCGGTCCTAGCACAGCACCCCAGATGGATTCTGGCGTCATACACTAGATCCCACCACCCCTGAGACCGGCGAGAGGGTGCTGATAGAAATAAACTGATCCGAACTGATGCACAGGGCACTGGGCCTACCCAAGGTCTCCTCTCCAGATCTCCACTTCTCCAGAGCCGGCGGGATCTCCCAAGGTAGCCGTACTTGCTCTCCACCTGCCAGCTCAGAGAAAGCCCAACGGCGCGCGCAGAAAGGGGCTAACCAATCAGAGGTAAAGGGCGAAGGCGGGCTGGCCAATCAGAACTAAGGATGTTACTAGCCCGCCTTATGTAACAAAGGGTAGGCGGGGTTTGAATGCGTCACTGACGGAGCATTCAGCACACTGGAAGCCTGGTTCACCCAGAGGCAAAGTGAGTTGGTCCGTTTTCAAAACTCGCCTGTGAAATTTGGAAGTTAGACAAAAGATATTTCCTTAGCGACCCGAGATCCCGCCTCCGCCTTCCTAGCTGGGGTGCGGAAGGACCTTAAAGGGCCGGATGCCGGGTAAGTGAAGACGGCATTTCTTCCGGGGAGTAGAACCCTGTTCACAGGACAGGAGAAAAGGAGACAGTGAGCGCTGTCTTACGAAGAAACATTCAGAAATCGTAAGCAGCTCACGCCAGGTCCTCCACCTGTCAGTACCGGAACCGAGATTCGAACTCTGATGTCCAAGCCCTGCGAAAGCTCTTTCTTTGGACTTGATGGACAGACCCAAACTCGAAATGAAGAGATTGGAGTTTTCATCAGAATCACCAGGAAAAAGAACTCTGATCCTCACGATGAAATCGTGAAGCCCTGCCTGGGCCGTCTGGAGACAGTGTCCCCTCCACGCCTGTTACTGTCATCCGGGCTGGTGGCATCGCCACACGCAGGCCCTGCACGCCCTGGACTCTCCAGTGTAAGCACCCGGACTGCTACTCCTTCTGCTTACAAGGAAAGGGCTGCTGAGTCCTCTGTGACTGCTCTCGCGCCCCCTCCAGTGCAGCAGCGCCAGCCCGGACCCTCCCCAGGCACTTGCGGCCCATGTCCCGACCTCCAGGAGCCGTCCAGGGGGACAGCAGCGTCCTCCTCCAGGGCCTTCTGCTGAGCCCTTGCCTTGCACACAGACCGCCCTCCAAAGGCAGGCAAAGTGCTCTTACAACCTAAGTCAAGTTAGGCTTAGTGACGTTCAAAGTTTTTCAGTACTTTTAAAATTTTCATTACTACGTGATGACAGCACATAATGAGTACATTCATCCTGGATGTGATTACAAATTCATGACATCGTAATTCTTTTTACGGTTCTCCCCCACCCTTCTCCCTCCTCCTTAACACTCTTGTATTTACAAATTAGAGGGGCTGGGGTGCAGCTCAGTGGTAGATTGCACTACTCCCCCCCCCAAAGAAGAGTAAAAGCAGGAGGAAGAGAAAGAGCCCAAAATATTTGTGCTGACACGAGCCTACACAGTCCAGCTCCTACTTGTAAAGTGCATTAAAAGCACAGATTTTAGGTCCACGTTGCCGGGTTTCAAATACTAAATGGTCACTTAGCACCTCTGTGACTTTGGACAGGTTACCTAACCTCTCTGAGGAGGAGTCCATGGATCAGTGTCATTCTTTAAGATCTCTGTTGAGTTGAAATACTGAGTTACTTTGTGTAGGCCCATAATCCCAGCTGTCTAAGAGGCTGAGGCAAGAGGATCGCAACTTGGAAGCCAATTTAGCAATTTAGCGAGACCCTGTCTCGGAGTTGTAAAAAGAAAAAAAAAAAAAAAAGGTTGGGGATTTATTTCAGCACAAAGGTTTGGGGTTCAATCCCCAGCACCACCAAATAAATAAATAAATGCACTTAGCTCCCCACGAAACTGTGAAGGTTGTGAGGAAGGACAGAGAGCCCGCTGCGAATCACTGGAGACAGGATGACTTCACGTGCCGCGCTGTTCGAACCGGATCCCAGACCGGGAAGAAAGGACCCCTCTGTAACAAGTAGCAAAATCTAAGTGTTATGTTTACTTGATATCACGTTGGCTTCTTAGTTGTGACAAATGTGACAACGTAAGATGACAACGTGGGGGGAAGTTGATTGGAGTCTAGAACTCACTGTGCTGTTACTTTTCTACAAATAGAGTGTTTTAAATAAAGCGCTTATTTTTCAAAAATGTCCAAAGCCCATGGCTGCTCCCTCCCCGCCCCCCCCCCCAGCCCTGCACACACCGTCTCTGCTCCTCTCTTGCAGGTCCCCCCTCACGTGCAGGATAGTTTCTGGCACTGGGCCGCAAGTGTCTTGTCCCCACCTGCCCAGCACCCAGCCAGGATGAGGGGGCCTCCCAACACTTAAAGAGTCCCAGCCTCGGAGTGTCCAGGTTGGGCGTACACCCTTACACATGTGGCACCCCAATGTATCACTAATGAACCCGAAACAGAGACTAGGAGGCCTCGGGTCCATCCCAGAGTGAGATTCCGGCCCTTCCGATCGCTAAGATTTCCGCTCTCTCAGATTTCCGCTCTCTCCTACTGCCTTTGCCGCCCGAGTATCCAAGGGTCCGGGAGTTCCAGCCTCAACTGTCTCTGATGTCCTGAGGCACCGCGCTAGGGGCACCCGCAGGAACAGCAGGGGCTGGTCCTGAAACCCCATCCGAGAGAAGAGAGGGGTGGCGGCCTTGCTCTCCGCACCATCCGGGGCCCTGTGCGCCCCCTCGAGCCCCGCCCCGCCCCGCGCTGCCGCCCACACCTCACGCTTGGAGCCTCGCGTCTCCCCCACCCCCGCTGCCCTGGAAGGATCCTGGAGAAGTTGCTGGAAGTCTTCAGTGCCTCCTGGGACGATGGAACCGGAGAAAGACAAGGCTGGATCCAAAGGGTGAGAGCGACAAAGACCCCCTAAGAAAGAGAAACTGAGAGAGGCTGGGACAGAGAACGCCAGAGGGGGGAGGGGAGGTTGGAGGACCCAGAAAGAGCCTTGGAAGAAACAAGAGAGGTAACGTCTCAGGTATCAACGGAGAACCTTAGGGGGTCTTGGTGGAAGACTATGGAGTGTGTTATTCAGAATGGAGAGAGCTAGAAACATATTCAGAACGTTTCCAAGCTGGCCATGATGGCGCAGCCTGTGATGCCAGCAGGCTAGGAGGCTGAGGCAGGACAATGGCATCTGAGTCCAGCCTGGGCAATTTTTGGATTTAATGAGACCCTGTCTCAAAATAAATGAAATGTGTTCAGCATGTAGTTCCGTGTGAAGGGCCTGAGTTTAACCCCCAGTACTGGAGGAAGGAAATACCAGGAATGAACTGGGAGACTTCAAGGTCCAGGGACACCAATAGGGCTGGAGAAAAATAAAATGCTTTTCTGAATTCCTTGAGCACTCACGGCTCCCGGCCCTTCAACCCTCCCCTTTGATACTGCCCAGACATCTGCCCATACAGAAAGTACAGGTTTGCCAGGGCCACACTCCAGCCGGGATTTGGAACTGAGGGCCCTGTGCTGAGACAGTAGCAGAGGGGGGTGGGGTCAAAGTCCAGACAGGGACCCCTGACCTGTCTTCTGGTCACCACAGAAACAACACGCCCCTGCCGGCTCCTGGGACCGAGGCGTTTGCCCTGCCCAGCCCTCTGCCCTGCCCAGCCATGCCACCCTGGTTCCTGGGCACCCCAGAGCCAGCCCACCTGGGGCTTCCTGAGCACCTGGCCTCTCTCACTGTCCCCATCCGCCTGGACGCCCTCTCCTATCTGCTGCACAGCGCCCTGCTGGGAGCCTCCAGCCTCCAGCAGGCCTTGCCCTCCTGCCCCTGCTCACCCCAAGTCAGTCACTCCCAGCCAGGCACAGCCCACAGGCTGCCCAGGGGACGTGGGTGCCGGCCTGCCCGGGGCTGGGCCCCGCGGAGGTGGGGTGCTGGGAGAGCGGAGCTGCCGGAGAAGAGTCCGGCAGAGGGCCCTGGGGCTGGTCCCCGGGCCAGAGCAAAGTGGCCGCCATCACCACCCACACAGCAGGCCCTGGCTGGGGAGAAGGAAACCCCAGGCGCCCCTCCCGAGGACTGGGACACAGAGTACTAGGACCCTGGAGAGCGGCCAGCCTCCTCCACAGCGGTTTCCTGCAGCTGGAAGAAGTCCACCACATACCGGACCTGCTTAGGCCTCAAACCAGAAACAATCCGACCTACCTGCCCAGTCCTGCCCCTCCCCCGAACTACAGCCTGTATCCTAAGGTCACTGTCGAGTCCTGGGCGCCCGGGACCTTCACGCTGTTCCCCCTGCCTCTCAGACCCTCCCTCTGCCCCTATCCCACCCACCCCAGCCCGTTGTGTGGCGCCTCCATCCCTCCATCCAGCCAGCCAGCCAGCTTCCTCTCTCAGTGCCCAGACTGAGCCCAGGCCCTCACCCAGCCGGCCGAGTGCTCTGTGTCCCAGCCCTTTCCTCTCTCCACCTGATTTTTGAAACAAGGTCTCCCTGGCACACACTGGGGGCCTTAAATGTCCACTCCCCCCAGGCCCGGTGTGTGCCTCTGCCCCACTCCTGGCGTCCCCTGTTTCTTGATCTTCATTCCCTACCTCAGCCCAGCCTCATGGTGCCTTTCTGCCCAGCCCAGCCCAGCTGCAGGCCCCCTCTTCATAGTCCTTCCTGCCCCCGCCCCTCTGACCCCTCGCCCCCACAGGGAGCCCCAGTGGCTCGAGGTGCTCAGACACTGCTCCCCTCTCTCTCCTGCTCCCAGCAGTGGGAGCCCCGGCTGAGGAATAAACCGTGACTGTGGTCTCTGCCTGTGTGGTTGTGCTCACCCTGCGCGCTGGGAGTCTGACTTCTACAGAGGGCTGGGGTCCAGGGAGGGGTCCAGGGAGGGACATGGAGAGAGGCCCTGGGGCCGGGGCCAGGGCGGGGGGGAAGGGTCCCTGGTCCCTGCTTCAGCAAATTCCATCCTGGGCCTTTGCTGCTGCTGCACTTCTGTGTGCTGGAAGCTTCTGGGCCATGGGGCCATTGTGAGGAGAGGCTTAAGGGATTTGGGGGACCCACGCGGACAGAGAGGCTGGCGACCTGGCTCAGCTCAGTCTGCACAGAGGGGCTGTGGCAGAAGGAGGGCTCAGGGCAGGCTCTGCTGCTCAGGTACACGCTGGGCCGGGCTGGACTCAGGGGTCAGGTCCCAGCCCCACCCCTTCCCTTCCCGGACCCAGGCGTACAAGCCCCAGGCCTCCTCCCAGGGCCAGGAGTCCAGGGATCCAGCCCCGTCTGTGCCTCCTGCAGATCACCATGTACAGCTTCATGGGCGGCGGCCTCTTCTGCGCCTGGGTGGGGACCATCCTCCTGGTGGTGGCCACAGCCACAGACCACTGGATGCAGTACCGGCTGTCGGGAGCCTTCGCGCACCAGGGCCTGTGGCGCTACTGCCTGGGCCACAAGTGCTACCTGCAGACAGAGAGCATCGGTGAGATCGGCCGGGCGGGCGCAGCCGCCGTGTCCCCCAGGGCCCCCAGGGGGCCTTCGGGGCTGTTCTGGGTGCAGTGATGGGGTGTTCCGCTCCGCAGGGCAGCTGGGGGTGACACTTCCTGGCACACGACGATGTCAGGCAGAGCAGGTAGGGCTGGGTTGTGGAGGCAGCTCTATTTCGTGTGTGTGTGTGGGTGTGTGTGTTTGTGCATGCGTGCGCATGTGAACCCAAGGCCTTCTCACAGAACCACATCCCATTTTCTGTTTCCTGGTTTTGGTTTTTGTTTATTTTCTGAGACAGGGTCTCACTAAATTGCCAAGTTGCCGGGGCTGGGTTTGAATTTGTGATCTCCCTGCCTCAGCCTCCCAGAATACTGAGGTTACAGGTGTGCGTGTCCACACCTGGCAGGAACAGCATTTTATAAATACCTGCTAAGAACCTATAATTACAGGAGGGCGTGGAAGACAGAGAGGCTGTAAATGTGTCAGTACTGGCTGAAGGCTCTGCGCTGCTTCGTGCTGAGCTGGATGACGGACAGACACCAGGGAAGAGAGAGAGGGAGAGAGAGAGAATATTACATTGTGTATATTATATATAGTAATATATTATCCACAGCATACTATATACGCTATGCTAATTAATATTTTATGTAGCATTTTATGTAGTAAAAATGCAGCCGTAGGTAAGGTGTGAGGCACTCTGTGACAGCACGCTGTGCTATGTGCGTTGCTAATAGCAGTATTCACCGCCCACATGCGCGGAGTTCCAGCTGCTCCCCAGCCCCGGCCTGGAGTCACCCCACACAGCAGCTCAGGGTCTCGGAGAGCGGTTTAGCCTTAAGGGGCAAACAGAGCTTCACCAGCCCTGTGGCAGCACAGGCACCTGCAAGGAGATTTCTCCTCTAGTCCTTCCTGAACCAGCCCTGAGCGCATGTGCCAGCGGGTAAACTGAGGCAGGCCAGTGGTGGGTCCTGTGTAGGCCTGGCTCCAGACTCACTTCCATCTGTGGCTCAACCCCTTAGGGCATTCCCGCTTCCATCCTGCCCCAGACTGGAACTCTCAAGGGGGCAGGGCCAGCTCTGAGTCACCCCCTTCTGATCCCTGGGGGGGTGGGGAGGCAGGTCACCAGTTCTTTTTTTTTTTTTTTCTTTTTTTGGAGGTCCTGGCTTCGAACCAAGGAGTTTTGCACAGAGCGACAATCCCCAGTGCGTGCGCGCACACACACACACACACACACACACACACACCTTTTCATTTTATGTGACAATGCCTTGCTGAATTTGAGAGACTGTCTCTGAGGTTGCCACCGTCCTGCCTCAGCCTCCCAGAGTACTGGGATCACAGGCTCTCACCACCACACGAGCCTCTGTCCATTCTTTTGACATCCTCAAGGCCACGAATGTCAGAGGGACCCTGTAGTCCAGAGGCCCCAGAGGGAACAGGCCCTGAGAGGTCAGCCCTGGGTGCTGGGGATCTGGCTGTGAGCCATAGAGCAAGGCACTTGTCCTCACAGCATGGGGAACTGTGGGAAGAAATAGACAGTATAAGCAGGGTAAAAGCTCAGTGTGGTGGCACATGTCTGTGATCCCAGCATTCAGGAGGCTGAGGCAGGAGGGTCATTGTAAGGTCAAGACCAGCATGGACTGCAAAGAAAGAATATGTCTCAAAGACCAAAGAAAAAGCAAGGGAAAAAACCAATGCCCAGGGCCTTTCATACAGAGGCTGGTGGCGTGAAGCTAAGAACCACATGAGGAAGGGTACAGAGTGGTTAGTGGGAGGATATGTGGGGGTCAGCTTTCATTCATTCATTCAACAAACATTTTTTTCAGACCAAGGGGTAAACAAAAGCTGCCTTGTTGTGTTCATTTTGATTTTCCTTCTTTGTGTGTGTGTGTGTGTGTGTGTGTTTGTAGTACTAGGGACTGAACATGGGCCCTGAACCTGGGGATTGAACTTGAGCAACATCATCATCCTCCCTTTTTTAAAAAAAATTTTGAAACAGAATCTTGCTAAGTTGCCCAGGTAAGCTCAAACTTTCTGTCCTCCTGCCTCAGCCTCCCAGAGTGCTGGGATCACAGGCGTGCAACACTATGCCAGTTTGGGGGTGTTCTTGAGAAGAGTCAACCCAGGACTTGGAAGAAATCAAGCTGAAAGAGAAACAGAAAAACAGGGTCACAACCCAGGGCTGGCAGTGAGTGAGAATGGTGCCCTGGGAGAAAAGGAGGTCTTGGGAACTGGGCTTTGGAGGATGAGTAGGAGTTTGCCAGGCAAGAAGGAAGGCACTTGTAATGAAGGAGAAACCAAGTCAGACCTTTCCCCATGGAGAGGAGGGTTACGTTCTCACCCTGGAGAAAGCCAGCCAGGTCTGGGAATGACCATGGTGCCCCCACAGCGTACTGGAATGCCACCCGGGCCTTCATGATCCTGTCTGCCCTGTGTGCCACCTCGGGCATCATCATGGGCATCCTGGCTTTCGCCCAGCAGTCCACCTTCACCCGCCTCTCTCGGCCCTTCTCCGCTGGCATCATGTTCTTTGCCTCCAGTGAGTGACCCCTCCCCGCCTGTCTCCCCTTGACTCCACCGTCTTCACCGGTCCATAAGCCTGACCTGAACCCCTCCCCCTCACACCTCAAAACTACTGCGTGACCATGGCCTTCTTTACCCCTCCACATCCCGTTCTGCGGACCCACGTGGGGACCTGGCACTGAGCCTCATCTCTGGCCCATTGGTGTTTTTTACTTTGAGAAGGGTCTTGTTAAGGCAGTACATAACCCCAGGCTGGACTGCAAGCTGTGATCCTCCTGCCTCAGCCTCCTGTAGTGCTGGGATTAGAGCCACATCCTAAGCCACCTCATCTTGTTAACCTAAATTCTTGGATTGTCTCAGGGCTCAGCTCCTGGGGCATCAGCAAAGACACCCTTGGGACTCCGGATAGCCCAGGAATTTAGTCTCCTCCCTGAAACCAGACGTCCAGTCACCCAACCACCCCACCCCAACCAACTACATCCCAAAAACTTTTAAGCACATATCTCCCCAGAGCAACCGCTCCCACCCCCTCATCTCACCCCCCTCCCCTCCCTCCACAGCCCTTTTCGTGCTGTTGGCCTTGGCCGTCTACACCGGAGTCACCGTCAGCTTCCTGGGCCGCCGCTTCGGGGACTGGCGCTTCTCCTGGTCCTACATCCTGGGCTGGGTGGCACTGCTTATGACCTTCTTCGCAGGTACTGGGCTTGGGACCCCAGCCCTGGTCTGAAGGCCACCTGGGCCTGTGCAGGCTGAGCCTTAGCCAGGACAGAGGGTGGCCCCGGGCTGGGCTCATGCCTCTTTCTTTCTCAAGGCATCTTCTACATGTGCGCCTATCGCATGCACGAGTGCCGGCGCCTGTCCACACCGCGCTGAGCTGCTCCGGCCGAGCAAGGTCACTGAGGGGAGGGTCCACCATGCCCAGCGATCTGGCTCCCAGGGCAGGAGGGGCTCGGGCAGCCCCTGACTCCCCTGTCTGGAGGGGAAGCAGAAGAAGCCTAGAGGGAGGCTGCAGAGAAGCCCCCACCAGGTGGCTGCTAGAAAAACAGAGGATCCCTAGGGTGGCATTTTGAGGCCTAATAAAAGTGATGTGACCTGTGCACCTGTGACTCCTTGGGGCCCGAGTGGAGGAAGGCAGAGTGGCGGGGTGGGGTTCTGTGTCTGGTGGCCAGTGCTAGCTCCAGTGGGGGTGAGGACTAAGACCATCACACGGGCCCCTCCCAGACTCAGCCACAGCTCCATTGGGACAAATGGCGCAAGGGATGTGCCAGGCATGGGGTACACGTCTGTAATCCCAGCACTTGGGAGGCTGATGAAGGAGGATTGCAAGTTCAAGCCCAGTCTCGGCAATTTATCAAGACCTCAGAATAAAAAGTGGAAAGGTTCAGGGGTGTAGCTCAGTATGACATCCCTCGGTTCAATCCTCAGGACTCCCCTTCAAAAATCACACCCTAGGGCCGGAGGGTTAGCTCAGTGGTTCCGGCGCCTGCCTCGTGAGCGCAAGGACCTGAGTTCGATCCCCGGTAACCACATATAATGCTGGGCGTGGAGACTCACGCCCACCAACAACCAACACCGCATACCACAATGCCAGATGTGGTGGCTCACGCCTGTAATCCCAGCACTCGGGAGGTAGAGACAGGAGGATTGCTGGGTTCGCGGCAGCTTGCCTGGGCACCATAGTGAGCTCAGGGCCAGCCTGAACTACAAAGCGAGACCCTGTCTCCAAAAAGAAAAAAAAATCACACCCTATGCTAATAATTTTTTTTTTGAGACAGGATCTTGCTTTGTAATTCAGGCTAGCCCTGAGCTCACTATGTAGCCCAGGCAAGCCTCAAACTCACAGCAATCCTCCTGCCTCTTCCTCCTGAGTGCTGGGATGACACGGGTGAGCCACCATGTCTGGCATTGTGGTATGTGGTACAGGATATCGTACTTGAGACTTTGCCCTGGCAAGGCAGATGCCAGAACCACTGAGCTAAATCCCAGGCCCGATAATATATGTTATATATCAGAATAGAGGCTTTTTTCCCTAAAATATTTACTGAGGCCTCCAAATAAAAATATTTTTATTTGTAGAAGCTTCCTCTAATAGAAGGGCAGTGGAGGCCCTCAGTCATAATTCACTGGCAGCTGTGGAAGCATCACTAAAGCTCATGATAGTAATTACACTGATAGGGACTTAGTAACAACGGCTCAATGGTGACTTCGGCTCCTATGTCTAACGGTTACTCACCGTTTCCATTCACAAAGAAGAAGCACCTCAAATGTCACAGGGCTAGAAATAAGTTCTAATCTCTCACCCCCAAGGGCCCCTTCCTTGCCCCCCCCCCACTTAGGAAATGATGACTCCATTTGTACCAGTTGCCCAGGCTGACCTTGAACTTGGGACCCTCCAGCCTCGGGCTCCAGGAGCGGGCGCCTCCTCCGGGTGCCCCCAGACAGCACATGTGATTGCTGGGAAGGTTTGTTGGGCAGTACACATTAATTCAAGCCAATCAAGCTTTTTTATTTATTATTTTAAGACAGGGTCTCGCTTTTAGTTCAGGCTGGTCCTGAGCCCACTATGTAGCCCAGGCAAGCCTCAAACTCAGCAATCCTCCTGTCTCTGCCTCCCAAGTGCTGGGATTACAGGCGTGAGCTACCACGCCTGGCCCAATCAAGCTTTTTATTGGCATCAGTATTATTGGGATGTATTCTAAGTATATTCCGACTTAATCTTCATTCTAAAATGAGCCACATTGAATAGTACTGGTGGAGCAGGTCTGTTAGAAAGGACAACACCTTCTATGATAACTGTTTTCAAGAGCGCAGCACTGAACCCCGCCCTCACGTGTGCTCGATGCGCTGAGCCCCATCTCCAGCCCTTTTAATAAGGCACTGAGGGGCCTGGGCCTGAGGTTCGGGGAGCCCTGGTGTGAGGGTCTGGTTGTGGGGCTCACTTGGGGAGGTGAGAAACAAGATCACGACCAAGGTGAGATCAAGAGGGAGGTGGGACAGTGGCTGGAAGAACCAAGAGCAAACCGGTTAGGGCTGGTGTCCAAGACGGAGGAGCACCGCGTGGTTTAGGGATGAGGTTGAGTGTGAAGGCGAGGTGGGGCCTGGGGTTGGAATGGGGCTCCGTTCCGCCTGGGTGGTGGGTCGTATCACGGGCGGAGAAGGCTGCCGGTGGTCACAGGATGAGCTCCGTGCTCACCACACACCAGGCCCAGTTTCCTGTGCTCGGCCTGCGGCACCTCACAGCCTGCCCCGGCTTTGGCTGTGCTGCCCACAGTGACCACTTCTGTGTCTCAGAGCTCGCCCTTGAGAGCGTGTGCTCAGAGTGACAGGCACCTTCCTCACTGGCAAGGGCCCACACGTGGGATGGGCTGCAAGGTAAGCCCCTGGCACTGAGGAGAGGGCACGGCCCGAGCGAGGCCTTTCTGGTCCTCTGCCTTAGCCGAGCCAGAAGAGCTGGCTCAGCTCCTCGGCACCAGCCAGATGCTCTCCCGGCCCTTCCCCACTTCTGAGAGGCCACGGCTCCTGAGCCCTCTGCCTGGGTGGGTGCATTCACCCAACACCCGCTGCTGGCTGGTGCCACCCAGGACCTGCTCTGGAAGACATGTGCTTGGAGGTCAGAAGACCCTGCGCTGGAACTCTGTCTCCACCCCTGGGCGCCAGATCCGCGTGACAGCCCGCCGGGCACACTGCAGGGCTCACCTAAGCAAAGTGACCTCTCAGCTCACTGCCAGCTGAGGCCGTGGGCCGCTCCTTCCGCTCTGTGATCCTTGCCAATCTTAACTCTCGCCCTGCCTGCCTGCCCGGCCCGGGCCTGGAGTCTGAGCCCCTCACTGCCCTTCTTCCCATAGTGTGGTGTGTCAGCTCCCCGGGCCCACCTTTGGTAGGACCCCGGAGCTGGCACCCAGCTCCCAGCATGGGAGCTTGCACAATGACAGGAAAGCATGACACATCGCCAAGATGCTGCCCGCCGCAATTTCCTCCCTTTCAGTCTCTCGGAGCCTGTTTGGCCACCTCCGACTAGGGGGGCCCAACCTGGCTCCTTCCAGGAAGCCCTGCTGTGGGGGCGCCCAGGGTGGGAGGTGCAGAACCTGCGAGAGGCGAGTTCTAAGCCACACCTAAACCACGGACGTTTAGACACCCTGCGCCCGCCGTTCGCCCCACCCCGCAGAGGGGACACACAGCGGCGGGGGGGGGGGGGGACTTGGGCATCTTCTGAGCAGGAAGGCAGGGTGTGTGACAGCGGCTGCGGCGAGCTGTGTGAAGCCAGCCTCCTGCGCACTGCTGCACAGCACCCTGGGCGCCATTGCTGCCGGCTGCCTCCTGCGTCCCCAGCTCAGAGGACCCAGGGCCCAGCACACAGCCTCCTCTGCCTTCTGAGATCCAGCAGCCCCTCCATCCCGGGAACCCACACACCCAGTGCTGGCCCATGGAGCCCTGCCGGTCCCTAGCCCTGCTCACGGGCTCCCTGGGTCTGGTGTCCGCCCTGGTGGCCATCAGCACCGACTTCTGGATAGTAGCCATGGGGATCACCTCTGCTCACTCGGGCCTCTGGCCAAAAGGTGGTCAGGAGGAGCCCCTCAAAGGTAAGGGCGCGGCTGTCCCGCGGGGGTGGCCAGGCTGAAGACGCGCTCAGGAGCCTCGTCTCCGCTGAGCAGGCTACATCCACGTGACGCAGAGCTTCTGCATCCTGGCCGTCCTGTGGGGCCTGGTGGCCGTGGGCTTCCTGGTGCTGTCCTTTGTCCCCTCACTGTCCGCCCCGGGCCGTGGTCCTCTGGTCTCCACCATCACAGCATTTGCTGCGGGTAAGGCCTCTGGGTTGGGCTCGGGCATTGGAGGGGGCCCTGCAGGGGCTCACCTGTCCTCCTGTCCTTGCCCCCAGCTCTCTCCATGCTGGTGGCCATGGCCGTGTACACCAGCGAGCGGTGGGGCCAGGCTCTGCACCCCCAGGTCCAGACCTTGTTCTGCTGGTCCTTCTACCTGGGCTGGGTCTCCGCCATCCTGTTCCTCTGCACAGGTGACTATGCAGCCCATCCACCTCCCTGGAGCTGGGCCCCGGGCTGGGAGGGCAGGTGGGGGAGACCCTCTGACGCCCCTGCCACCCTAGGTGCCCTGAGTCTGGGCGCTCACTGTGCTGCCCAGAGGCCTGGCTATGAAAACTTGTAAGCAGGAGAGAAGCCCTGAGAGAGCGTGAGCAACACGCCCAGAAGGCTCCCAGCCGCGGAGGGGGAGCACGACCCGCCTGCGTCCCTCCCTCCAAAGCCAGCCCCCTCCATTTATTTCTTCAATCTGTCAATAAAAATTCTGTTAAAATCTAGTGACGAGCAGGTTAGTTTGACAAAGACATAAGGCGCTCATTGGAAGGCTGAGAGGCAGGAGGGTGGAGAGTCCGAGCTCAGCCTGAGAATTTAAGGACGTGACGAAACCCTGTCTCAAAATTGAAAAAGACGAAAGAAGACACAACCACACATGGGCTTCAGGGTGGATGTGACAGGGACACACAGGGACAGAGGTGGGGGACAGTCACAGACCAGCAGCCAGGGCCCAGGGAGGGCACCCAGAAAGGTGGCTGTCAGGAGCTGGGGACGGGGCAGCCCTCCTGGGACTTGGGGACCCAGGAAAGCTGCACCAGGCCAAGAGGCCTGTGCTGGAGCCTCGGAAAGGCCCTGAGCGGAGGTGCTCTGTGGCTGGGATGCAGCAGGGGATGGAGCTGTGGGCCAGGCCCTTGACGTCCCTCACTCTAGCGCCCTGGCTGGGCCTCCTCCCGGGGGTGCCGGGTCAGACAGTGCTGAGCAGGGAGGGACACATCAGCTCTGAGTCCCTCTGGGGACATAGGGTGGAGGCTAGGGCAGGAAGACTGGAGACAAGAAGAGGCCAGGAGGATGGGGCCACCAGGGAACCAGGGACCAAGAGGGAAACAAAGGAACAGGCCAGATAAATTAGGGGCAGGAGGAACAGGGCCCAGGGCCATGGCTCTGGGGGGTGACAGGCAGGAAGGGTGCGGGTCTATGAGCAGGTCTCTGGCCTAGAAACTCTGGGGGCAGTGGAGCTGCCTTGTGGTTGGGTGTCAGGGTCTCGGGGGACAGTTGGGAGCAGGGGAGGACAGGAATCTAGGGCTGAGAGACCCGGATTGGAGACGGAGTCTGGCTGAACAGGATCAGGGTGGATCCTCAGTGGTGGGCAAAGGAAGGGTCCCGGGCTTCAGTCTGCAGGGGGCTTTTGAGGGCACAGCCAGAGAGCAGGGCACTTTCTAGGGGCCCCACAAAGTCAGGGGGGAGCTGTTTCTAGGAGGTTTTGATCTCTCCTGCTATGGTCAGGCTCCCCAGCTGCTGATACCCAGCATGGTGGTACACATCTGTAATTCCAGAACTTCAAGGGGCTGAGGCAGGAGGATCAAAAGTATAAATCCTACCTGGACAACTTAGCAAAACCTTATCTCAAACTAAAAAGTAAAAAGATTCTGAGGGTGCAGCTCAGTGGTAGGGAACTTGGGGGAGGGCTCTATCTCTACTACTGCAAAGGGCAGGGAGTTGCTGGTGTGTGTATGTGCATGTGTGTGTGTGTCTGTGTGGGGTGCACGTGTGTGCTTATCCCTTTAACAGCTGCTGGAAGAGGGTTCTAGAACCCCTAGCTGTCTCACGGAGACCCAGTCTCCCTCCCCTACCCCTCAGGACTCTGAGTCTCTCCAGTCTTGGCGACCTGGGTGCGAGTCTCTCAGGGGTGTGTGTGTGTGTAGGGTGGGGTGGGGCGGGCACTGGACCGCAGAGGACACTGCCTGAGGGAGGTCCCTGGAGAGAGGCCCCTCAACTCTGAGGCTGGGGGAGGTCTCAGAGTCCCCCTGAGGAGGACTGGGGAGGGGGGGAGGGAAGGGTAGCCTGCACCCAGGCAGGGCCGCTGCAGAAGGGACCCGGTTTGCAGAGGGGCCTGAGGGGGTGGCGGGGGTCACACACTGTTAACTAGTCCTGCCTCTGTGGCCCCGGCAACAGCCTGCCTGGCATGGGAGTGAAGAGGAGACTTCAGGGCGTGGGCATTTTGCTCAGCTTCTTGGCCAGCGTCTTCATGGTCCCATCCACTGTGACCAACTTCTGGATCGACGACCGGAAGAGGCACAGTGGCCTGTGGCTACAGTGTGCCCAGGGCCTGTGTTCCAAAATTCCCTGCCAGGGGCCGGAGGGTTAGCTCAGTGGTTCCGGCGCCTGCCTCGCAAGCTCAAGGTCCTGAGTTCGATCCCCGGTAACCACATATAATGCTGGGCGTGGAGACACACCCACCAACAATCAACACTGCATACCACAATGCCAGATGTGGTGGCTCACGCCTGTAATCCCAGCTCTCGGGAGGTAGAGACAGGAGGATTGCTGAGTTCACGGCGGCTTGCCTGGGTACCATAGTGAGCTCAGG